>JAVQJF010090105.1:0-10168 GCA_036023855.1 Gadopsis marmoratus
TTTTTTATTGTGTTAAGCAATTTGTGCATTTCATATCTTTGTTGTAAAGCACTTTGAACTGCATTTCTTGTATGAAAGGTGCTATATAAATAAAGTTTATTATTATTATTATTATTATAAGAACGGTGCTACAGAAAAATAAAGTCATGCTTCTGACTGTTGTATTATTTTTAATGCAACAAGACCAATCCTCGCCGCACAGATTTCATTGTATTGGTAAATTAACTCACATGGCCACTGTCTGATCAACTCACTCATGCACTCATGTTGATGATGATTTACCGTCCAGGGGATGTGCCATGTTAAAAACAATAGAAATAAACCCAACAAATGTAAAAAAGAAAATACTAAATTTTATGGGTGGGTCTATCAGCATCCCTGCATGACTGCACTGTTTCATGTCAACCTGGCAAGTAGTTGTCCAAACACGCTAGACCAAAGTGCTGGACAGACCAGTAGACTATATCATCCTTAGGCCCTGCTGCTCAGAAAGATAATATTACTATTGGCCTTCAGAACCTCTCATCAGCTGAACCCTAGTGTTCAGAGCTGTTTGCTGAACCCATTCTAATACACCGCAGCAGACCATCATGGCAGTCAGCTACAGAAGGACAAGGAGTCAGCAGACTGCGGAGACAGGAAAGAAGGTCTCCTGACCCCTTAGGGGGGCCCATTATTACTCAGTATGATGAGCATAAAGAGTGAAGGGAGGATGGAGAAAGGTTACAGATCTTCCTTCAGGGACCACAAAACAGCAGGAGTGAAACACTGCGTCCGTCTGTCTTCCACCAAGCTGAGACGTAGCCCAGATCAATTGACCTCCCAGCATGAGCCAAGAATCGTCCTGAAACGAGTCATAACTTAAACTTAACATGAGTCTGGAGTGAGGAATTCTGATCATACTTACAGGTATGATACATACAGGTCAATGACGTATAAGGAATTTCAACAGGACCATTTGAAACTACAAGAAATAATATCTTTTGCAATTGTTCACATAGTAAGAATGTTGTGTTGTGCAATTTCCTTGCGTAACGTTTCTCAGTTCAGTTGTCAGTAATAGAAAGTGTGTAGAAACAAAGTATTTGCATTTCCTCAGTTTTTTACTGTAAATAGCATAAAACTGAAATACCATTCACTTACGCATACTGTATCAGTGATTAATATTTCAGCCACAGAAATGATATATCTTATTTTGAATTGAATACAGTTATTGGTATTATTGGTCACAGCACACGATGAGTTGTCACTCCAAATGACATGTAGACCTCATATCCTTAAAAATCTATTTAAAGAGATCAATAAACAATAAATTCAATAAAAACAAAATTGCTTTAAATCAGACTGTATTAAAATTTCCCAGACTTTTCATGAACACAAACATTTCATGAACTTTCTTTTTTATAAAAATGTGTGCTGCACACATTCTCTGCTTTGTTTTGAGCAAACCTTTCCTTTACAGGCTGTGTGGCGTTTTCAGGAAGTTGTTGTTTTTAGTGACACCGGTGGCCGTTGAGACAACAGCGGTCAGCGTCGCTGCTCGTCCTCGTGCTGTGGCCTCACACAGCAGGCGTGAGCCAAAACCGGGATCTCCAAATACAGAAGACTGAACGTGACGTTGGAGGATATATTGACTGCATTTATATGACACCTCGGCTTTAGCTAATGTTAGCTAGCCAGCTTTGACAATCGGATTTGCATATATGCAATTTGATAAGTTGCCGCGGCTGTTGGGGAGCTGAGTTCTGACCTGTAGCTGGACAGAGGCAAGGCAGTTGGAGCGCGCACAACGTCACGAACAGCGGCCCGAGACCTCTACGTGGAAATCAGTCCACAGGCTGCTATAGCAAGCGAGAAAGTCGGGAAAGGTCTAATTTTAGTGACGTTACTGTCAGTTTTAACTATCGAGTAATTTTGATCAGAACCATGTATTATCCAATCATGCCTCATCACAATCAGATTTAAGTGAAGTGCACATTTGTGGCCTTGTAAACAACTTTTCATTAAACTTGACAATCATCAGGCTGCTGGTGGGTATTTGGAATGTCTGCGTGAAAGATTGGAGCACGTGGCGTTAACTGCAGGCATTTCTTTAACTTCAGACATTTCTGGGCTTTGCCCAATCTTGGCTGCTTAACTTAGAATATAGCGTGAGGTTTGCTGGCTCAGGTTCTGAGATGGCAGCATGAACATATTTCTTACAGTAGAAAATTACATCTGCAGTTTGTGGCCACATGAATAAGTTCTTTTCACCCGAGTGCCGCGTGGAGCTAACCTTGGCTTCCCCTCCCACAACCTCAAGGACCTGGCCTACATATGGCAGCTCATCAAAGGCTACAATCACAAAGTGGAATGTGGCATTGTATGGTCTAACACAGCATTTGCCATCTTTTACCTTTCTCTGTCAGCACAGGATGCAGCCCTGTGCTTCTTTCTCTCTGCCAGCTCCCTTGACTTTATATATGGAATTTTTCTCATGATATTGTACAAAGGTTAAACATAAATCGTTGTATCAGAAAAAACAACTCAAACTGCATAAAAATCTATTCCAAATTCTTTATGTATACACATCATCAATTGAATATTAAAGAACAAAAATTGCCAATCTGGGATAAAAACACTGTCGCACCACATGATATTTTCAATTTCAGTCCAAGTTACCAGGCACAGAATTGGCCACCTAAACAAAACAAGCTTCCCACAAAAGGTCATGAATTTGTATATTATGAAATTTATAATCAAAATATAAATTTGTAGAAATAAAGACAATGTTTCTTTGAAGAGTTACAAACCTGTAGCTGCTTCCATGGTTCCTGAGCAAACTGGCATAATGATGCAACGTATTGCTTTTTAATGGATTTCAACATAAAAGTCCCAAAGCGGTCGTCCCTTGATGGTCGCGCCACATGATATCTCATGAAACGGAAAAGGTTTGTTTGTATATTATGATGGAAATAGAAATAGAAATTCTTTGAAATTTTGTACAGGATTACGAAACACTTTGGAAATCATGCCAATAGGGGAGAAAATAAATTTGAATAGATTTTAAGTAATTCCAAAGACGTTTTCATGGCCAGTCAGTGTCAAAATGTCATGTGGTGCACATGACATTTTGACACTTTAAATAACAGAAAGGTTACTAATGGTTTTTGAAAGGTTGAAGTGAGCCCATATATGGGAGAGGCACTACACGTATATGATATCTGCAGTCGGACAGAAACGTTTGAAATCAGTGACCCGTACACACACACATGCACCCAAGATGCATTAATGCGAACTGGGATTGTAGGATGTAAGCTTACACCAGGTAGGTAGGGTCTAACGAAAGAAGCTATCTAAAGTTGCATTATAGGAAGTGTTGGACGCAGTGTTTTTGAATTTCTGGCTCATATTGGGACTAAACATCAGTATATGTTGGTCTCTGCTGCTTTGATCTTTACCGCTTTTTAAAAGAAATGTGCCTAATTTCCAAGGAGTCAAAAAATGTAAATGATAGCATTTTCATTTAAACTAACCTCTTCCTTTTCTAATCCTGCACATTGTAAACACAACTGCAAAGACAACGCAATATATATTTGAATTTCATGTGGTGTAACAGTTGCAAGGCATCATTCCAGACCTCTTTAGGAGTCTTTACTTTAATCAGCTAAGAATTCCTAACAAAGACGGGATAGAGGCGAGGAGAGAGGAAGGTCGGAGGAAAAACTGAGACAAGAGCTTGGGAACAGAACAAAGTAGTAGGAGGAGAATAATAGCATGAGGGCACAGAAAATAAATAGGTGAAACCAGAGTCAAATGAACAGGTAGAGTCAGACAAACCAGGGTGTAAAAGAGCAGGAACATTATGTATTTATGGAAAGATTAACTGCGTACATTAGCCTGTGTAATATAGAGCCCCCTTCTGAGCTCAAATGGAAGAATATTGGCTGTAATTATGCACCATTTCACAAGCGACTCATCATCTCATGAGGGGGTGCGCTCGTGACAGAAATTGATTGGCTTTATTGACCCAGAAAGCAGGATTAAATAATTATAAAAAGCTTTTACAATCCAGTATTACTCATGTCTGCATGTCACCCACTCAGAATAAAACCAGCCAAAGACGACACATTAAGCTGAAGGGAAGGAAAAAATGAAAAAGCAACAAGAGCGAACACTCGCCCACCACCAATTTTCGGGTGTCATGCTTGCAGTTCTTTGATGTCTCAAGTTTGGCGAATGAACATTCTGTCTGTTCACTTTTTTTAAAGGATTTCTGTCTGCGGCATGAAGAAAAGGGCTGGAGGAGGCTGCTGCTGCCCAGCGCTGCAGCTGAACGTCCTGCTAAAGCTGCAAGTGTGTCTTCAACCGAGATTTAGTCAAAAATCTTTTTGACCTGACACGAAGAGGGCTTCGAAAGCTTGTTTGCTAGTCTAAATTAAAAATATGAGAGTCCAACCCCAGGTCGCCACTGTATGCTGCAAGAAAAATGGCAGAATTTTGTGAAAGGGCAAATGCTACATAATTTACCATAATGGATCGTCATACACTGTTAAAAAGTAGAGACAACAACCGCCATTTGGTGCAAATGTATCAGTGACGCTGAAAAATCATGTTCACGATAGTTAGAGCGCATGTGAAATTCATAATATATAGAAAAAGGTTGAACCTTGACCAATAGCAGGAGTTGTACAAATCTGATAATGACACAGTACAGCCAGAAATATTGTGATTAATCTTTACATGTAAAATGAGTCTAGAAGAGGCAAGTCCTCACTTCTGTCCCGTTAAAGCAAAAATAAAATGACCCCATTAAGAAAATGTAAAACAATCAGTAGAGTACTCATGCATTAATGCAAAAGCAATAAATGGAGCTAATAAATGATTCTTTTCATTATGCATTAATTTGTTGATTATTTTCTCAATTAATCGATTGATTGACTAGTTGGTAAGAACTCTGAGAATGGTGAGAAATTGCACAGTCACAAATTCTCATAGCCCAAAGTGACACCTTCACTGCTTGTTTTGTCCAACCAACAGTACAAAATTCAAAATGATAAGAAAGAATATATATAATAATTTATTTAGAGGTATTTTGTATAGTATTGCATTTAATTTGGCAGGTGTTTCTGTTATTCTGTCCACCCCCCTTGCACTTCAATTATATATTATATATATTATATAAGAAAACGCACTCTCTGACTGTGGACATTGTTCTTTATATTCACAAAACAATTGTATCTTTATGGTTGTTTTTTTATATATCTACCTAATAAGAAAAATAATCCTTTCTGTTTACATTTGGATCTCAGATTGTTCCTTTAGACATTTGGGGGGGGGCAGCCTGCGCAGCTCATCCAGGATGTGCCTGGGCACCTCTCTGTCTGACCAGCTACAAGGACACAGCAGTATTTAATCAAATTAGCCATGAATTTACTGCAGCGTATGCAAGGTCTCTACATCCTCGGCCATCTGAAGAGTTGTAAAACCCCGGCAGGGAAGAGGGCAGGACGGAGGTAACCATGCTGGGGCTTAAGTGTCTTAAGTGGTAGAAAAAATCCCATGGCCCATTAATTTTCAAATTAAGCACTGCCTGCTGGCACCCATTTTGTCCTTAGTCATAAAGAGATTGACGTGGAGGTTACTGCCGCCTATCTTTATGTGTCCGATCCTGCAGTGGCTGTGTCAGATCTCCCTCAGGCTGCTTTCGTCTCGGTGTGTCCTGGTGCTCCAGCCAATTAGCATGCCGTGTTAGCGAGCATGCACCGTGCAGGGCTGAATATGCCCAAACCTGCCTCTCTGATTTCCGTAATTGCACTGTTGCCTCATTATCGCATCTAGCTAAGCAAGTGCTTTCGCAAAAGGCCGTGTGGATTAGTGCGTGCGCGTGTGTGCATGCTTGTTTTTGCTTATATTGTATTTAATTACATGAGCTGGTGAAGTCACTGCTGCTGCTCTGCGGGGAGCACAGTTTCCCCGAGAAGTAGCCTGGTCTTCCGTCCAGTAAAAAGATAGACTTAAGAGTGCAAACACGCTGGCAGCAGCGTGCTTAGGATTCATTCTGGATGCAGAGAGGTGGGCAAATGGCACTGATTGTCTCTTAGCGGTTCATTAAGCAGCAATAAGGTCGAGCATTAGCCCCTAGCCATATGATATTCATGGCTGCTAAAACCACTTAGCCCAGCATCTGCTTCTGCTGCTCATGTCAGAGTCGATCTTTAAACAAGCCAAATCAATATGCCAAAGATAATCACACAGCACCAGAATCATCGTCTGACAGCAGGGCGAGAGAACACATGCTTCTGCGTGGGTCTTAAACATTCACAGGATAATCCACAGGTTACCGTAGGTAAATGTCTAATTTGTCTAATAGGCTAATTTGTCCACACAGAAACGCTCCTGCAGGAGGCCTGTAGAAACTGTCAGGGGACGATCAGACCCCATGTCAACAATCATTAGTAGAGGAATGATGCTGAGAGCACAGAGCTCGATGGATCCACACTGTACGTCTAGAGGCCGACCAGACTAACGCCGGTTGTCCACTCGCTACGCCTCAACGCTGAAAATCACAAACCTCAAAAATGCAAGGCCACATTCCTGCAGAGTTTTATAATTAATAAACCATTACCGTTCTGAGCAGGAAACTCAACAGCAGCTCAGTCTCTTTTAATTCTTTTCTAATATCAAAATACTGCATGTTTCATAATCTTCCTTAATCTCTACTGATTATCTCACTGATTAGCAAATCTTTGTTTTTTTAATCCTTACACAAACAGAATGTACGAACAACTATTTGTAGTTTTTGGTGGAGTTACGTGCTGGAACTATGTTTTTGGCACCTCACTCCCTAAATCCATATACTTTGAATTGCCCTTCTGTGAATACATTTAGGCAGTACACACATAAACTACTATCCCTCCAGTTAGGATTTCTATGTGTATTCACTCATAAATATTTAACTTTTTAAATTTTGCATGTTCTTTTCAAGATGTTATTGCTGTGTCCACTCTGATGGACTGCGTGCATCTTCGTGTTAAATTTTCAGTAATGCGCATTAATAAATACATAATAGTAATAATAATAAAATAAAACTGAGGTTCCAACTCGGCTAATCTCAATCACGATTTTGTTTTGGCTTCTCTTTTGGGGAGCTGTCATGCCGCTGCAGCAGCAGGCTGGAGAAGAAGAGTAATATACAACATGGAGCAGATGGGCAGAGCAAAGCTCAAATGTGTGGAGCGGAAGACAAAGAGCGAGTCCTTCGAAACGGATCATCAGCCGCTGTTTGGAAGTATTTTGTATTTAGGGCAAGTGAACAAATCATTATGCAAAGAGTGCATGAGACTTGTGTCTGTGCCGCAAAGCAACACAGCTAACTGGCTCAACAACCAGGATAAAAAATAAAAAAACACCACAAGCTGCAGTCCGTAAACGTGATAAATTATCGTGATCTCAGTATTGATCAAAACCATAAATATCATTTTGTCCATAATTGTGCAGCCCTGGTCTCAACCTGATGGGACTGACCATCCTCGGCTCCACTGTCTGTAGAAAGGAGGCTCGAGGCTCGCTGCTCTCCACTTCTACTAAATATGGTGATTGAGCTGCTACACGCACAACTGGCCCAGGTTACACACAATATTGCAGTAATAACAGTAACAGTAATCAACAGAGCCTGCAGTTATTTACAATGTTTCTTGTATCCAGGCATCATCATAAATCACACAAACCTGGGCCACTGAAACTACCTGCAGACGCCATGGTCAAAAGAAACCGCACACCTCACCCAACACCACTGGCTGCATCCTTTGTAGGAAACTGCCCCCAGTGTACAAACATGGTATTACACCAATACATGGATACATTTAATAGCAAGTCCAAGACAGTGAGAGGCTACTAGACAAATTCAGAGGCCTGTACTAAGACGTGTGTTCAACATACCCAGGATATCTTTCCGTTATCTGGCTTCACTGAGTCGAACAACCAAGATCACGCTGATACGGCTCTCGGTAAATCAGCCCAGGGTTTTCCAATCTAGCCATGAGCGCATTCACGTTTAATAAAAGAATTTACCAGTCACAAACATGACAAGTGTGCTGGCAGCAGAGCGGCATACTTTACAAACGAAGAGCAAATTATAATATTAGAGAAATACAGAGGCGTTAAACATATTCAGGCTGAATGCAACACAGCTGCAGACAGCTGGCAGAAACAACAAATCTGGCTTATCACTGCGCCATCATTAGGATGCAAGTAGATCCGACTATAACCTACGTACATTGGTGTATTTCATTAAATTAGATATATTCGTATGATGTGTATATGACAATTTTAGCCTTATTCTTTCCGCAGGTGTAAAGCGGACTAAGAATAAAATCTAAAAACATCATTCAAAGCACTAAGTAGGCTTACTCTCATATTTCATGAGTGCAACAAGTGCAAGGCTTTAGCGCTTCAGCCAGCCTCTGCTGGAAGATGATAGAACATCCAGCCCTTTTAAACACAAAACACAAGTGTGCAGGTTGATATTTAGTCAAATAATATGTTCTACTTGCATTAGCAGACGTCTTCCTCAGTGGGACAACTAGCTTAGTGTCACGTCTCGGTGTAGGTGGAGGAGTGGAGGGACCCAAACACACACAGCCAGTCGGCATTATCTCTTTTAATGCAGGTGTAACCAAAAAACAGACTTACAAAAGGGCAAGTCCAACAGGGAGCAAAAGTAGACTCCAAACGTGGAGGAGAAGCACAGACAGCACAAAACGTAGACTGCACAAACATTCACCACACTAACCTTACCTAAAACAGAGACCACTCTAACATCGACTATGACGCCACAAGGACACAGAGATCTGAACACACTTACAGACACAGGTGAACACTGGGAGCAGGTGAAAGGGATCAACAGCAGAGGGAGACTAACGAGGCAGGAAGCATCACCAAATAAGGAGGGAACCACTGGACACACGACACCGGAGAACTCTACACGTGAAACACGAGTAAACACACATGAAGACACCACGACGAGGAACATGACACTTAGTGCTGGTTGTTATCTCGTCTTTGTTTTTAAAGAAGCAGCCTTTTTTTGGAAGCTTTGCTTTTTCTTTCTCAGCTGCTTGTTTCAGTTTTCACTTCTTTCGTCAATAAACTATGTTTGTGTGAACAAGAGTTTTACATTGTTGTGTTGTTTATTTGGTGAATTACAAGAAGTAGGAGACGTGGAGCAGATCACATGGGTTATTGTACTATGAGCATTTGCCGCCATAGTAGATGAGTGTAACTCATACTGTAGACCACACATTTTGAATTACAGATTTTGGCAAAGAAATGAGGTTTACAATTTAGTGAAATTCAAATTTTCTCCTATCCCAAGTAAATCAATATACAGTATCTCTAACCCAGCTTTAAAGTTGCAGGAGGAAATGTTTTACAAATTTAAAGAATAGCCCCTCTTGCCGTAAGTGTAGCTGTCTACTGCCTCCTGCTGGGATGCAGACAGGGAGCAGTGTGCCGGTAGGACAAACAAGGCGACGTGTGGAGGGCTGAATACTAACGTGTATGTCACCAGAGTTTTCTTCTAAACATTTCTATACATATAGACAGATATATGTACTTTATTGATCCTGTGAGGGAAAATGTTTTGGTGCAGAAGCAGCACAGTCATCAATACAATAAGAATAACCACAGTAAAAATCACAATTGCAGATATGCAGAAAGAATAATATAAAAATAAAACTAGGAACTAAAACATTTTAGAATAATAGAAAAGAGCAGAATTGCAGATCTAGGACTAAAAGTAAAAGAACCAAGAAATGAGCAATAAGAGCATGTGCTATAAACAGTATGTACAGATGATATATACAGATGATGATGGTGCAACAGCGTGTTCAGCTGTCACACAGCGGTGAGCTATTGTAAAGTGTTATGGTGGCGGGTAGGAATGATTTCCTATTTCCTTGATATCCTTGACATCATCAGCAGTTCAGCTCTCACAGCAAAATGATGCATTTTCTGTTATTGTTTTTGTCCTTGACATGCTGTCGTGTATACGAGCAAAAATTAAAAAGGTGATGGGATGTGGCTCTCTTAAAAAAAGAAACGAAAAAGAAGCATTCATCCTTGAATCCATTTTCGAGTATGCAGCCGTTTCACCTCATTGACTCTGAAATTGAATCCTAAACTCTGA
>JAVQJF010090113.1:0-24568 GCA_036023855.1 Gadopsis marmoratus
CCCCCCCCCCCCCCCCCGGGCGCCCCCCGGGGGAGCAGGAAGGAAGTGGAGGACAAAGAGAAGTGATGGAAAAAGGAAGGAGTGAAAGAAAAAGCGGGTGTGAAAGCAGAAGATGAAAGGAAAGGAGGCGGGTGAAAATAGGGAGGGTAGAGGAAAACAAGAATGAAAAGGAAAGGTAAGGGGAGGAGGGAGGGGACAGGGAGAAGGGAGAGGGGAATGAAAAGGGGAAAGAAGAGCGAGGGAGGATAATGAGGAACAGGAGAGACGGAGGGAGGAAAGAAGCAGGAGTGTGGACTAAGAGGAGGGAGAAAAGAAAGAAGGGGCATCAGAGAAAGGTGAATGGAAAAAGAAAAGCAACGAAAATGGAAATTAATTTGATAAGATTCAGAGGTTCGGAAAGCTGTAGGCGCGGACATCGTATTTGAGACAGGCTGAAATGTTTTCTTTCTACTGGAACCCTTTTCTTTACGTTTTGAAAAGGACTAACTCACAGACAAGGACTTTCTGCATGTCTGTTTTAAGTTGACAATTTTATTTGCTCGTCTTTTTCTGCTCTAAATATTGAAAAACCAAACCCCCCCCCCCCCCCCACCCCGCCGGTTTCAGATAGACACACAAACCCCTCCAACAGCAAGATCCTTTGAAACGCAGCCGGTCACGAGCTACATTATACCTCGCCCACTTATTTAGTTCCGGCTGCTCTGCCATTGACCGGCTTTCAAGTCTTGATGGATCGCCCCGGCCTGGTAATCCTGCACAGTTGCAAGATGTGAACACGATGCAATCCTTTTATTGATCGCTTCAGTGAAACAGAGATCCCCCCCCCCGCCTGATTACCACCTTGCTGTGATACCGACAGAGGCCTCTCCATCTTCTGCTGCTCTGGATGAGAGTGGGGTTCAACCTGGGTGACGGAGTGAACAAGAAAGGCTGCCAAACGTTCACAGTCGCTGGCTAACTTAGTTTTGCTCCCGTTAGTAGGCGTCATGGGGTGCGAAGTACAGGCAGCGGGGGACAAAGGCCGGTTTGTGCAGAGACAGACGCACAGGGGGCATACAGGAAGGGACGGGTAAGCACTAGGGGAACAGGTGTGGCCTATAAATGACACACAAGGGCAGGAACTAAAGAGGCAAGACAAGCAGACCTTCAAAATAAAGCAGGAAGCAGGGTATGACAGTATGAGAGCTTGTGCTTTCCAAAGCTGCCAATCGTCATCCATGCACATGATTCTGCCATTTAATGTCCTGTCCTGTCCCATGTATTCACGGGGAGAAATTAATGGGGACCCGTGGTGAAAAAAAAAAAATATATTTTAAAGGTCATAAAACAATTAAACAGATGGGATTAAAATATCCCAGCATGTCAACAGTCTTCATGTTTTCTTACATATGTCAAATATGAACAAATCCATTGGTAGAAATTAGATTTATAGTATACACAAATGCAAACGTAAGATTAAACTGTGCTTTTTTTGGTCTTTTATTTGCAGTGGGGTTCTGTGTTTCCTGTTTAATTTTGAAGTTCTTTTGGTCTATGTTCGTTTCCCGCCTTATTTGGAGTTGTTTCCTGTCCCCGTTAGTTCCCTTCCTGTGCTCACCTGTGCCTCATCCCGCCGTTGGTCCTGCGTACAGTATATATGTTCAGTGCTTGAGGTTGGTTCGGATGTTTGGCATCCTGTCTTGGATCGTGTTCATGTCCTGTTTGGTTCCCGTCGCATCCTGTGAGTTTCTTGGACTTGCCTGCTCACCTGCCCGCACCAGCATATTCTGCATGTGAGTTTTTATTGGTTGTTGTTGTTGTTTCAAATAAATCCTTAAACTGCCTCCTAGGAGTTTGAGCTGTCTGCCCTTGGGTCCCTCTCGCCTGCTTCCAGAACCGAGAGCCATAACGGGTGAACAGCACAACACAAATGAAAGGTTTGACACCTAACTTTGGGTCCATAAATGGTACTGCAGCCACTTCCTGCTAAAAGTCAGGGAGACGCATTTCTTTTGGCCGTTAATTTGTCACAGTACTCGATAAAGGCGTAGCGGCGGCGTGAAAGTGCCTCGGTCCATCTCAACGCTTTTCCTCGTCACCGTCGCCGCAGCCACTTGATCCGTGCTTACAGCCACGGCAAGATGGTTTCGCTTGCTTTTTTCCTTCAATCTCTTTGCCCTCCTATCACCTCCTTCACAGCACTACACCTCCTCCTTCCTGTACTTCAAACCTTGCTACCTATACCTTATCCTCCCATTCTTTATTCATTTTCTCCATTTATCCTACGTCAAATCAAGCTGAACTTTCTATCTTTGTAGCTCTCTTTTCCCTTTTTTGTCATTATTTCCACTAACATATTAGCAACATGGAAATGAAGCCTTTTTGACAAGTGGAAACATGTGTTTACTCGCCCTCGGGGACACACACACACACACACACACACACACACACACATATGTTGTCATCTCATAAAACCAATAAAAGATACATAACAAATGGTGAAGTCCAGAAGTGGTGCCCTTATACAGTGGAACTCCCCTCAAATTAAGAAGACATATTGAATGTTAACACTCATTATACAAACCAAACAAAGGATGCTTGTATACATCTTAACTTAATTGTGGAACAGGGCAGTTTTCTCCACTTACTTGCCTCCTTCCCACCTTTCTTCTCTTCTCCCTCCCTCCCTCCTCTGCCCCCCCGGTGTCGTTTGGACTTCGGCGCAGATCACGGTCTCCTCTCTTCTGCTTCTCTGACTTCTGTAATTCTGTTCACTCTCCCTTTCCTGAGTAATTGAAGTAATTTCCCACCTTGGCTATGATGAATGTGTCCCGCGCTCCTGCCGTGCCCTTCTACTTTAGCCGGCCTAATTAAAGAAAACATTCCATGATTGCCTATTTTTCCTCGAGCGTGACAACCTATTATTCTCCCCAGCACCTGATTAGAGAGTTATTATGCTTAGATTTAGATTGATTTAACCGGGCAGCCTAATAAAAGACTACTTGGGGTTTGATTTAAAGTGGGGGAATTGCAGGTTTTGGAGCCAGTCACGGTGTGTAATTGTTATTACTGGTTCATGATATGGGCTGAGTCGCGGGGAGGGGAGTTCTTGAAATTGAATTAGAAAATTAGAAGGTCACTCGGTGTACAACAGGTGCCATTTTGGGACATTCTTGCCCCGATAGAGCTGTCAGGAGGAGGGACGTTCGGGCACAGATTTGTCCGGAATGATAAATCCCATCCATCACCGCCTGCAGAAACTGACATATTTCTATCAAAGCAAGATTAATCTCTCCATCAAATGCAGCAACGTGGCTCGTGCTCATCTGCGAGAATTGGATGCAAAATGGGCAAATTGACTGGTGTTTGTGTTGTGGTGCGCTGCCCTGGGCTGATATTGTCCCAATAAAAGCCAAATGGGAGGATGCAGTCACATAAGCCAGCTGCTTGAGTGTTTAAAAAAATCAAATCAGTGTTCTGTCAGGTGTCAGCCTTGGCAACTTTTAATTGTAGTGAATGATTGCGTGGCCTTGTGAGTTTAAATGGGACCAGCAGCTTTTGTAGCTTGGCGCTAAAACCCTTTTGTAGATGCTCAAGAGTGCTATTTAGCAAGATTGTGCTCCCTATGTCAGAAAAGTAAATAAAAGGACTAATTATGTGAAATTCAAACATGTATTTCGCCCAGGACTGCGTTAAGGACCTGTGGGGTTGAGTAGGCTGTCCATCAAAGAGCCCAAAAAAGCTGACAAAGGTGTCTCAGGCCACAGACAAGCCGTTTGTACAGGAGAGTCTAGTTTCCATAACGAAGCCAGTGCTTCCTAATCTGCGCCTCAGTAACGCATACATCTTTAATTTTAATGTATTTAAATACCCAATGTATAAATATTAAATCTAATATATTTCCCCATACTATAATGCTGCTCTCCTTGAGAAGATATTTGTCCTTTCACTGCTTTCCACCACTGATCAGACAGAGGTCAGAGGTCAGGGTCAGCTACACATCAGCAGCTCTACAGCAGGCTGCGGTATTCCCTAAAAACACACTGAAATCTGCTTCTATCTTGCAAATGATACTGAAAACATTTGATCGGTACCTACTGTAGCTAACATCAGTTTTGGACCCCCCCCAAATAAAAAAGCTGAACGATGGCTCGTCCTCGCCGCGGCCTCGCTCGGATCTAGTTAGCATAACTGCACTCACTGACGCGGCTGAGCAGCGTTTTGATGAATGGCGCGATTAGAGCTAAAATGAACAATTTGACTCGGGCCACACCATGAAAGCACAGAGGCTTCACGCTCGCTGTCAGAGGGTCGAATCAAGTCCATCTTTCACGTCTGAAATCCAGCAGCGTCAGAGTGAGCTCCGTGTAAGTCGTCTTTGACATGTATTCACTGTTGGGATTATTGGCAAGTCACTTTTTCACTGTCACGCTGAGTAATGGCCGCGTACTGTAGTGCAGCCTACGACTGCGCGGCGAGATTGATGTATGGAAAGACTGATGGGTAGACACACGGACACTGTAGGTGAATGAACAAGATATTTCAAATAGATTAAGTAATATTGTGTTTGAAATAGATGAATGTTGTGGGAGTCGCACAGGCGAATCCATTGACTCGCTCCTGAGGCACTGCGTCATCCTGACAGAAAACGCACAACAAACCTTGATTGAAGTTAAAAAAAAAAAACGTCAGTCTTGTTGATGAATGTGTTCAAATCGCTTGTGACGTGTGAGGACTCATAAGACTGACGGCAATATATTTTCACATAACTCTTCATTCAGCTTTGTGTCCACTTTATGGCGTAGTTTCGAGAGTGTATTACTTTAAAACTGTTTTGCATTCCCAAGCTAATCTATAATTAGGGGAATTAATAGTTGCGTACCTTAATAACTGCTGCTGCTGCTACTACTACAGCAGTCCGTGGATGCTAGTGGAGTTTACAAAATGCAATATTTCCACCTGATATGTAGTGGAATCGGCGTAAAAACTCACACACTCAAAGTGCCAATAATTCTTATTCAGTATCACTTGAATAAATATGAAATGTGTACCTGCTTTACAGCGTTAGAGGAAAATTAAACCTCACCAGAAGAAGTGAGACTGCGCAACGTTCCTCAAATGAATTTTTGTCAACACACATTCGGGTCACCTTCTCAACCCCTTCACCCTGTGCAGACGGGGTCTTCTGCCTGGTGCAGGGAGCAAGCTTGATGGCCATCTTCATTGACGTTACTTGGTCCTGTCGCGGTCTTGCACTGAGATCCATGATGCCCTTTTTCAAGGCCTGGGCCATCCCTTGTTCGGCATCCTCGGCACAGTCCACATTGGACTGGAGTTTGGCCATGCGTGTCCATCTCCTGAGTGTGTGAAGCCCTTGTGCACTGATTGGCAGCTAAAAGCCTGCTCGCATTTGCGGTTTGTCGCTTCAGTTTTGCCATTTCCATTTTGAGATTAAGACTTGCAATTTAGTTTTCGGTGTTGACCACGTCACGGCCAGCCTCCTCTAGCTGGGTCTTCAATGCCGTGACGCTCTTCTCTGCAGCTAATAGTATACAATCAGACAGGTGCTGCTTGAATGGAGAGTCTCCCAGCTGATCTCTTAAAAGAGCATTTTCTCTCATCAGCTTTGTCACTTCGTCCTCCTGGACAAAAGACGCTGCTTGTGGCGTCCAGTTTTTTCTTTTGCGGCGTTTCCATATTTGATCTCTTCTTTGGTTTTTGTGCTTTTCCGGTTTAGGATTTTATTCTTTATGACTTTATTGAATTTATTGAAATTATTAACTTAACAAACAGAGCCGTGCACCAGTTTACAGCCTCACCCATCCATACGCATCACGATCACACAATCTGTGGATTTCTTATTTTAATGTTAGAAAGTTAGAACAAACGAAATTGGTTTGAAGTGGAATAAACCATTGATGGTATAGACACAACTGGAAAGACTCTGATCCCATTTTGCTTGGAATCATTCATTTGAAAAGCATAAATTAATTGTGATTCCGCAGAAAGTTGATGATGATAATGAATTACTGACCAGGCCTAATATCATGTTCTTCTCGTGTCAGCGTCTGTGGCTCCACGGTTGGTCTGTGGCTTGGGTTGCCAGTTACGTGAAAGACCTGATGACATTCCCCCACAGTTTATTTGTTACATCGGTTATTAAAGCTGTCTGCCAGCCTGGCAACAGACTGGATGGGAAGAAAATTGTGCGCAGATAGATCCTCCATTTGTCCAGTCAAGCAGCAAATATAGACCTGAAGCGGCACAGCATGAGTGGAGGGAGATAAGGAAGGAAGGGAGGATGGTAGGGAACAGGAGAGAGGGAGGGATTGTAAAAGGGGGAAGGAAAGAGCAATGAGAGTGTGAGGCAGGAAAAGAGGGAGAAAGATGGGTGAAGGACAAGGTACACTAATTCAGTGTGTTTTACAAAATGCATCAAAGCACGCAGACTGTGCAGCATATAGGTATGAACATACAAAGAAAGTATTTTAAAACGGATGAAACCAGAAATACTTTGGGTTCTGTCGAAGTTGGTGATGAAAATAGAAGTTTCTAACCTGGATTTAAAGTCAGTCAAAGTCCAGGCAACTTTGTTTCAGCTGTGGGGTGCAAAAGAAAGCTAAATGCTGCTGCTCCATGTTCAGTTTAGACCCTGGGAACAGTTTGCAGACTGCTATCAGATGGTTTATATAGTAAAACTCCGTCAGCGAGATGCATTTTGGTCCTGAAATACAGAGAGATATATAGACAAGCAGAAGCGTTTTATCTATTGTTTGGAGAACTGGAAGCCAGTGCAGAGACCTGAGAATAGTGGCGTGATGAGGCTGGAAAAAGATGAGAAGGGAGTCGGGAGTGAGGATGGTGCAGAAAGAAACGTAGGGGAGAGTGGGATCATGAAGCAGAGAAGAAGGATGGAGTGGGACGAAGGAGAGATGAGGAGAGGAGCGTGTGAGGTGGACGGTTGAAGAGAAGAAGAAGAAAGCATGAAAACGAAGGCAGATGAGGCGAGAGCGAGGGATTAGAACAAATTAAGTGGTATAGAGGGAGATGTAGGGAAGAAATGAAAGTAAATGACACCGTAGTAAAAACCCATATATGCGTGATGTTTATTAAGGCGGAGGATAAATGGGATGTTGCAGCAGCTGGCTGGACGATAAAGCAAAACATTAAAAATGAAGAGATGATTTCTTTAAAGGATTAATAGCACTCTGAAGTCATTGATGATCACTCACTGAAGACTTCATTATTCCAATTAATGGGCCCCTCCGCTACTTGACCCGACCGTCAGAATTAGTGGCAAGGAACCTTTAAGTCAGATGGATGAACTGCCACCGCCTCGCCGGCTAATTGGCAGCCACAATCAAGAGCAAATATGTATCAGGAGAAGAAGAAGAGGCTGAATATATTAGTGGAATAAGAGGAGAAGAAAAATGAGGCCGTGTGCAACATGGCAGCACCAACTGTCTTGGTGTCAGTTGGTGTGGGAAAAATGGTGACGGGGAAGAGATGGGAGAAAAGATGATTAAGAAATCAAAGCGCAATGCTAATCTTTTCGAGGAGTTGATCAGAGTTTTTTTGGGCTTTGTTACACGCACCCGTCCAGGATAGAAATTGGTCTGCTCTCTCACTTTGAAGCGATGATGACAGTTTCAAAAGATGATGAGTTGGTGTTAATCGAATCCGGCCTCATGCACGCGGGCGATGAGCCTCCGAGCGTCGGCCACACGGCTCATTTCAGCAGCAAAGATTAGAACACTGCAAAACGCACACCTGCTGCGACAGGCAGACCCCTGCTCTGTCCGAAGGGACGTGTAGGCGTGGAGTCGGTGCCACCAGCAGCGTGGGCGGCGCGTTCGGGGCCCAGGTGAGTTCGTGCCGCGTGCAGGCGCAAGCTTTGCGAGCCAACATAACCGACGGCCTCTCTCTGTGTCCCCCCGTCGATTTCTCTCCTTCAGGGGACGGAGGGGATAAAAAATGGCGGCGCACTCTCCTCGTCATGCATCAGACAAGTGGGGCATAAAATAGTCCGATTGGATGGGTGATCATGAACTGGCAGCGACGGGGGGAAGTTTACCAGAGCTAAATGGATGCCCGGGCTCCACTTTTTATCTGCCTCCCACCCCGCGTTACAGCCGTAATTTATGGTAATAATATCCCTTGAAATGGTGGGGGGGGGGGAAAGAAGCGGATGAGAAATGGGCCTCCTCGCAGCATGTTTACATTGCCTATATGATGGGAGGAAAACAGGCCTTTAAGCGCTGTAGGGGGGAAAGCTGTATCTCCTCGGGCCGATTAGAAAAGGTGATTCATCCGAGGTTGTTCACAGTTTCACTGAGCTTTAGCCTTCGTTAGAGGCATCGCTCAAGTAAATTCAAATGCTCAGTGGCCCCCGTTTGCTGTGCCCCTCATTCTTCCTGCGTACCGCGCTGTTGCTAACGCCGACTTCATGTTTGTTTTGCTGGTATCGTGGCCACCGCACCAGCACATGTGCATTTCTGCATCGTGCTTGGGCCTCTTCCTCTTTGCCTTTTGCTGCAGGTGCTCGTTTCGAAAAGTGCTTCGAAATAGCAGCTTGCTTGCTCACCTGATATTGACGAGCTCGTGTAACTAGAGGCGTTTTTTTTTTTTTTTTTTCTTCTAGGGGAAAAAAACCAAGATGGTAAAAGCGCAGTAGATGATGATTCATATGTTCTACTCTAGTAGAAACATGTCGGTTTGCCTCGCTGTGAGCAGCCCACGCGATGCACAACAGTCACCTGGACGTGCACTCCTCTTCTGTCTTTAACTGGAAATAAAGCACCAAAATGCTCTTAACCATTTCATCCCCAATCTTCCCATGTGTTTGTTTTTTTCAAAACTTTCCCCCTTTATTAGCCTTTTATATCTGAAAACACTTGTTATTGTGTTGTCTGCGTCACTCAAATTGAAGATTGATGGCCAGTGTATAATTTCCTGGGAGATTTCCCAACATACCATATATCATATCTTTGGAAATTATTACAATTTCAAAGTTTTGACTGAACATGCGTTTGGGTTTTGGACAGTGGGGCTTAAATGTCTTCTTAATAAATGCATTACGTGGTAGGCATGGCCGGTCGGCGTGACAGGAGGAGTGAACCCACCCCCCAAAAATAGCCTTTTTAGCAAAAGAGAGCGACTCGTCTGAGAGTGTTGGAGGAGCCAGCGCATCAAGTTTCTTCCCTTCTCCTCCCCATCATGGCCCTATAACTCGTGACGGCAGACGGAGAGCTAGTTAAGATCATTTACATCCTGGCCATCAAGAGATTGAGATGGCTCATTAGCCTCTAGCTTGTAGATAAAGCTCCAAATTGACAAGTGCAAAGTATGGGCTGCTCCTTCAATTTGGGGAGAACAGGAGGAGGAGGAGCTGAAGCCCAGGAGATTGATGGTCCTACATCCTCTTGGCTCTGCCTTCGCTCTCCCCGAAGTCCTGCGACTCAGCCTGGTTGTCCGGCGGCCAGGCGGCTGCTTGCACGGACAGGCCGCCACCGTCCGACTCGACTGCTTTCAGACAGAAGGCCAAGTGTGCTGTAACTGTAGCGGCTCCATTACCATGGTGATTAATGAAGTTGTCAGAAAGCTGCAACACCGGCGCCTCTCCCTTCGTGATTTTTATTTGTATTCAACCCACTGCCACTTTTTTAAAAACCATTTTCCAAAAATGTTTCATCAAACTAATGTATTCTAATTATGCCCACCGCCTACTTCTGTGCTGTGTTCCCCGACACCCAGCCCCCCCCCCCCTGCTCTCCTTAAACCTTTTGGTGCAGATTAACGTAACAAAAAGTCTATTAATTAATGTTTTGTGGCTTTTAATTTCTGGCAAGGATGCCGTCTTGATGCAGCTGCCTGTCGAGGCCCGTCACTGTTGAACCCGTGCCAGGGAAGTGCAGATGTAATTCTGTTATCTCTTGCTTAGTCGTTTACGCAAATTAATTTGAACAATTAGCCCTCTACCGGCCTTTCATGAATCATGCAGGAGAAGCTGCCAAAAAAATTAATACTCAAAAGATTTCCATTTCAAAATGAGATGGCTCCCATTTTGGGAATAAAACGTTACACCTGCTCTGGTCCAAAATTAAACAGATGATGGGACTTAAAGCAGCCACATGTGCTCTCTCAAGTCCTTGAGGAATGCAATGTGATACATTCATGTAGAGGATAAAATCACTGGATTTAAATTGAATGTTGAAATTCAGTTAACATACACTCTTGCTATCATGACGGTCTGAGACTCATGGACTTTTAAAATCACCTGTGTGGTGCGGCCTTTACAAAGGAGAGGTTTTCACCAGGTACTTTGCAGATAAATGCAAAAATATAATTAGAAGCAGGGAAAAATGTATCCCCGAGTTTCCATTCTACTAATTAAAATAGCTGCTAACCTTAAAGGATTTTCATTAGTCCGTTTTTTACTGTTCCACAGTGGACTTTTCACCCCGACAGGGGAAAAAATCAGATTCCGGATTGGGGCGATGGTAGTGAAACCTTTCCATGGAAATTGTCAGATATGAATGAACTAAAAATCTCTAGCTCTAAAATACCAGCTAACATCACCTTAAACCAAAAGATCACACAAGCAAACGAGAAAAGAATAACTTCCAAAAGCGTCATCTCATGTTAGCATGTGTGACTCTCTGCTCACGTTCTGTACACGGCTCTTTTCAAAAAGGTTGAATTTGAATTTGCGCCTTTTCGTCCGACCAAATCTACTTAACACGCTGTACCTGCAAAACAAAGACGAGACAACTCGGTGGAGTCAGTTGGTGGAGTGTTTGCATAGGGGGCGACGCTCCCTTCAGAACTAAATCACGTGCAAACTCTTTGACGTGGTGAATCAGGAAGGAATAATGCCTGTAAATGTGCTAAATTGTCATTTTAATGTGTAGAGCCTAAAAAATGTGCCTAATAACATTAGCTCTAGTAAAAACGTAAAGTTTGAAGTGTCAGGAGAATAAGTGCAAAGTACTAGATTTTATTAATTTGAAATCCTGGAGACGCATAAAAATAAATAGCACCACGAATAAATATGGATGGGTTTAATCCTCCCCACTGACTGCCTACTCGCTGCTAATGGACCCACTTCCTCTGATGATTCTGTTCTATCTAAAGGACGTCACTTCAGATGTAGTGAAATAAATGTGCATCACTGATGTCAAAATGGCTGAGAAATATGCAAGTACTACTCGGTTGCAGTGAGAGAACAAGCTTATGGTGATTGAGACCCACTTTAGTTGGTTTCTTTTTTTTTGGTGCTTTGCTCCCACACGCCAGCAGGGGGCGGCTTCTCTCTACTTGTGAGCTGCTGCCGTCTCCACACTCGGATCCTGTCCTGGCTGCAGTGGAAATGGGCCTTTCTTGGACATGGAGCCACTGTGTGTGTGTGTGTGTGTCATTAATGGATGCCTTTCAAGCTGTCAGCCCTAACGAGCTGATTGCAAACGGAAATGGAGGTTTGAAATGTAACTGAATAAGCAGATTTCTTGCCTTCACTGCGCGGAGGGAGGACAGGAGGGTGGGCAAGACGACATCCCGGGCATCCTCCTCGGCATTATCTTTAAACACCGGGGCTAGCCACTTTTAAATTTTCTTTTTAAAAAGAGGCCATTAAGCAACAATAAGTGGAATCCATACAATCTGCTCAATAATGACATGTAATTTTGTGACAGTTATTTGTTCTTACGCAAATGTATGGGGCAAGGCTTCTCCCCTGTAAGTGCCCACTAACTCAATTGTGCTCGTGTATTTCTTCAGCTCCGTGTTTAATGTCCATTAAGAGTTGAGAGACGGTGACTGAGGAATGTAATGGTGTCCTGTAGCATAAGCGCCTGTGTGTGTGTCTTTTTTTCCTGTTACAGACTTTTAAAAGGACAATTTACTGAAAAACCTTGACTTGTTAATTGTATCATCAATTACACAACATCCCGCTTAGCTTTTCCAGGGCTATTCAATTAATAATTAAGCGAGTTTGGCTCACATAAAGCAAGCTAATTGTTTAGGTAGGATTGATAACTTCAGTAAAATGCCCTTTTAAACGCCTAAACATGTGACCTGCCTCTCACACTGGAGGAGAAGTAAATATGTCGGGTTTTTATTTTTCCAGGCAGGAACTTATAGAGACGCCTCTGACTGGTGCTGCGTAGAGCCAAATGATCCCAGTGACATGAAGTTGATAGTTTTCATGCCAAATTAATACAGAAGATGACGAGGATTCTGTGGTTCATCAAGACAGCCACATTTTAGTGAGAGAGAGATAATTAGCTGTTAGTTATTTGAGCGTCAAACCACCGGAGGAAAGGTTCAAGTTTAATGTTTGCCTCTGTAGCAGAGTACTTCCTGGCCTTGGTCGCTGACCATCCAGTTATTTAATGGCCAAAAAAGCCGTGTAAGTCTATGGAATTAAGCGCAAGAGGTCAGAGGTGAGCAGAAAGTGGCAGTTAAATTTTTACCATCAGCTTCTTCTTCTCAAAAACCCGAAAGCCGCGTCTCTCGTTTAAGATTATAGGATGTGGCTGCATTGTCATTCCTGGGTGTAAACCTTGCACCAAGCTTGCTTTTTTTTTTTTTTATGTTATTTGAAGTTCTAAATTTTGATTAGATCAGACAGAAACTTTAACGAGGAACAGTTCTTTGGGTGACGAAGACCTTTCAAAACCAACTGCAAGCTGTGGTTTTTAGTCAGAGCACCATCAAGACAGTACAAACAGAACTTTTGTTAAGTATCGGTGACCCCGGTGCGAATACAGCCCACGACCTCAGTTAGTGTTGGTTCTTTGCTCTGCTCGGACCAATAAAATGAAGCTGATATCAACCTTTTCATTGAAAATCAGATACAACCAACTCAATTTGGTCAACCTCTGATCTGACGCTAGATCATCTGAGGAAACATTTATAAAAAAAAACAGGGAAGAACCTCCTGAAAGGATTAATTTCATTATAAAAAAACAAAACAGATATGTTTCATGGAAGTAAAATGTATAAAATAAGTACTCTTCTGTTTTGGTGCATTGCCTTTTAATACTGTACAAATGCATGTCAGGAGGGTTGCGCAGATGTGATTCAATGGCATGCTGACCGACGAGCGATGCGACGTAGACGATGTGAGTGACATCTGTCTTTGAGGGTTTAATGGTTCTTGGATTCAGTGGAAACCGGTGTTGATGCTCATTCACAGCCAGGCTCGCATCATTCTACTTAAAACTAGAAGAACTAGAATAAACGTCTTCCTTCATTGGCCCAAATCACCCCCAAATTAAGCTGTGTAATAATTATTGCCATATCTATCTATCTATCTATCCAAATAAAGTGCATTTCTCGGGTGAGATAAGGTCTCTGCAATGCATCCCAGCCTCTCCAGCTAACACCGGTCCAGGTAGAGTGGCTGTTACCGTATCATCATCCCGTCATTAACATACAACGGCACTCAGATTCGTCTCATTGACTGTAATCACCTTGATGCAAAAAAGCTGATGAAGTTGCCGAGGCGCCGAGTGCTCTGTCTCAGAACCGTCTTTTCTCTTTTTTTTGCGCGTGTTTTTCGTAATGGCGCTGTCATAACCGCTCTGCTCCGTCTGGGCCTAAGTGAATGTGAGGCGCCATCTTTTAAACGGGGCTAACAAATGAACACGTTCCCCCAATCCCCCCTCACCCCCCTCACCATCAAACGGCTCCTGACAGTGATGCATGGGCTTCCAGATGAGCTCTGAAAAACTGATGGATCCGCGACGGCACAAGCGCTTAGATAAACTAATGCATGTAATTACGTTTTCCATTCCCCTCTCCATTGCGAGGCATCTTATTACAATATCATTAGTTGAAATGGTCAGCAAAAAAATGATACAGTGTGCAAATTTCTTTCTTTTTCTTCCTTTCTCTGCTTGCTTCTGTTTTAGTTGTTGTTGTCGTCGTCGTCGCCATGTGGGGTAATTACTGGAAGTTGATTTCTTTGACTGGAATAAAAACGAATTCAATTTGTTTGCTTCTCGGGAAAGACATTATCGGGCATCTCTGTGTAAGTGTTAGTAATTGCTGGAAGTCTTATTCACCGCTGTCGAGGATAAGGAGGCCATCGAGATGGTTGGAGATGCCCTGCGCGGGCCGAGCCACGTACGTGATGTGTGCGTTGGGTGTGATTTAGATGCATCAGGCCTGATTCTTATCCCGTTTTCACAATTGGTTGCAGTTCTTATCATGCCCGCTCTCTGAGCCTTGAGTGGAAAGAAACCAAAGTAGCCCTGCGGTAAAAGCAAAACATATTTATTGTCATCGGATTTAGGCTGCCATGACCCTGGATCTCGAGTTGGGGCCGGGTGCATTTTGTATTTGTTGACATCCAGTCCAGTTACGTTGCCGCAGGTCTCGGCTGTCTGTGTATTGGATGGATGGATGGAGAGTGTGGACTGTGAAGTGCAGAAAGACCAACCTCATGCTGTGTTGTCATTATCTTTCTGTTTGGGGCGACCGCGTTCTTGATCCTTGGGTCCACTTGGGCCTCGTTCCGCTCTCCTCGAATCCCTTTCGGAATGGGTCTCCTTCATTTATGCACGTCCGGACGCTTTAGGGTCAAACTCACTAAGTCATTTTCAGGAATGACCGCATTACAAAAACCACATTTGTTAAGAAATCCTGGGTCCACATATATTTTGAGTCGGTTCCAATTCAGAGCCGGTCCTGCTTTGTGTGAGCATGTATGCATCTACATGTTTTTATCTCATACACTCAGGGGTGTGTAATGTTATATAAGGCACAGTCCATGCTACAGCTGTTGTGTGTGTGTCTAGCACGTCTAAGTGTGCTTATACATGCATATTGCATCTCTCGCTTGCTGCCTCACGCTCTTGCTCTAATAAATACTCTCTCCCCGTTGGAGTGGCCTGTGCAACAGCTGTGAGGCGTGCGCGAGTGGCGGGACTATTTTTGCATCCGTGTACATATGACTGCGTGTCCTTGTTAGTCTCGGACTGCGTCCGCATGTTTAAAGATGAATGCTGCTACTCTCCGAGTGTGTAATGTTCTTGCCCCCATGCAGCAGCTGTGCGGAGTGTGTGTTCATGTGCTCTCTCGCATGCTCCGTCCGCGAGTGTGTGTGTGTGTGTGTGTGTGATGTCGTGGAGGAGCGAAGGCTCACGTCGGAAGCAGTAGTGGAGCTCATTAGGGGAGTACCAGGGGCCGCTGCAACCCCCAGCTCCCAGCGCTCCTCTCCGGGCCGCCGCGCCGCGCCGCCTGGCCGAGCCGCCTGGCCGAGCCCTCAGCCGCAGCCCTTCATCCGCACGCATCACACTGAAGGCTCGTGCGCAGCGCAGTAGCAATATGCTGTCATATGCTGGGTGACGGGTGCACTTCACACCAGCGTCGGGTTCGTTTGTTGTGCAGATTCTGGCAGGCTTTCGTGCGGGAAAGTGAAAATCTAATCTCAGGGACGACAATATGTGTCAGGGTGGCGCCTAAATGTTGCTTCCGTTCATCTTTTAGTCTGGAAATGAATTTTGATTAATCACTTAATTAATGTAAGGAAATGGTGAGAAATGGCCTTCACAGAGCTCAAGGCGACTTCTTACAGTAAAACTGCTTTGTCACAACAACAGTCCAAACCTCCCAAATAGTCCATTTAAAATGACGCAAAGCAGAAATCTGACTTTTTTTTTTTTACTTAAATTACTTAAGTGATTAATTAATCATCAAAATCTCGTGGCCGATTAACTAATTGATTAAATGGGTAATTGCTTCAGTAATGTGGCAGAGTTTTACCCATCAGGAAAGATTTTGGTGGTGGAGTCATGATTAAACCAGCAAGTAGTTTAAAGTAGAAAGAGGTTGTGGAGGTTGGGTGCAGTTTTTTTTTTATTTTTTATTTTATAACCGAAAATCCTTCATATGAATTGAATGTTATGAATATTAAACCAGGCGTTCTAAGATTTGAACTCGCCACCAAAATGACACGTCTCTAATCGATATTTATTGCACTGTATGTGTTCCACACCAGACAGCTTCTGTAGCAGCCTCACAAGAGGATTCTTTAGGCACGCAGCGCCTCTTTGTATCGTTTCCATTCGAATATTTAGGTAAGTGTGATGGCAAAAGGACGTGAGGGAATTGGGTCACCACAGCAATCGGCTAAAACAAGAACAGGACGAGAACGGAGAAAAAAAACGGAATAGAGACGTGTAGCGGACGAATTCGACCTGCTAATATTTTAAAGGAGTGAAGGAGGAACTCGGGGAAATATAATCGCTGTATACTGAGATCAGTTGTCCATCTCTCTGGCTGATACAGATCCTCATTGTCATTTTGTGATGTCACGCGACACCATTGGCTGCGACAGGCATGATGGGGCTGTGTAATATTTGGATATTCATGAGATCTCAACAAAGAGAAATATGACTCGAGTTTTCCCATCCAGTTTTCTCCCCCCCGCTTTGTGTTTCGATTCTAGAGAGTTTTAGTTGTTGCAGTCTGTCTAAACATCCAATGTAAGAAGATCACGAAAAGAGAGCCCAAAACACAGATTTGATTTATTTATTTATTTCTTTCAAGTCTGATTCTCGAATTTACTGCGATATGTGGGAGAGCCACTAAAACATCGACATGACTATTCCGATACACGAATGCATTTATTGAATGTATTTTTATTTTTGTTTCCTCGTGTGGAATCCTTAACGTTACTCAGGGAGGGCCATGACAGTTCTCGAGGCGTCCAGTTATTTGCTCAAAAAGTGGGCCGTTTGCTGAGAGAACAGCTGAATAGACCTCTTCAGCTGCTATGAACAGAAAGTGTTACAAATAAAAAAAACAACAACCGTGTTATATTATAGACTGAACCGGGAAGCTCTGCCCCTCTCTCTCTCTCTCTCTCTGTTTGACAAATGAGACTTTCATTGGACAATTATCGTTTTCGGGATCGCAAACGTGCGAACAGAATTTGTCACTGTCACTTTGTGTGTTTAAGGGCATATTAATCAAGTGATTAATTGCCAGATATTACCCACTGAACGCGGCCTGTGTTCCCATTCAAATGCTACTTTGCCGCTGAGCGTGATTGGTTAATGATTACGTTTTGGGTTTTTGTTTGCAGAGGGCTGAATAGATTTGTTTAATGCTCACTGGCATGTCTGAGGGCAGCGCCACGCACTTTTTGACACTTTTTGATATTGCCTTTGAAGACTGGAGGATATTTTCATTTCCCCGACTGAAAGCTGGGAGCGGCATTATGCTTTGACAGTATTTTCTCTTCATTTACATCGATCCACAGCTTGAGACGATGGAGGCTGAGTTTCCGTCGGAGCAGCGATTTTGGTGTTAGAGCACTCGTATCTGTTCCAGATGTAATGCAATTTTATGTCGTGTTAAAGAAGACATTAGTCAGTAGCTTAACGGCTGGACAGTTAACGTCTTTTCTGAATTATGATACTGATGCATTGAGACGCTGTTTCTTCAAATGCTGCACATCATGGGTTTTCATTTCAGCTACAAACCATAGAAGGCTATATGCTGCCATTGTCTTATAGAGATGTGTAATGCACCATAGATTCAGCTGTCCGTCACGGGTTCTCCTTCTAGCTTGATGCCATTTGATCTCATGCAACAGCGAAAAACTGGCTTTAATTGTGCATCGTCGCATATAGCTCTGCGACTGGCGCGTTGAATCACAAAACCTGACTTTTTCCAACCACTAGCCACAGTGAACAGGTTTCACATTTGATCCAGCCCTTCTCGCGGCCTAACAAGCAGACACACTTTTAAATAAAGCAAAAATAAATCGCAGGAGTCAGTTACACCTAGTGGTAGACGGAGCCAAAACTCACCCATGACTGTGCTTATTTTTAGACCCTATAGGTAGTTTAAGACACTATAAAGTAATAGCATGCAGCATTTTTAGAAAAAAAAATAACTGAATGGCATTAGATCCTATTAATTGCATAAGGAGCATACTTCAAGTATTAAAAATGGAAAGTCATCCTGCATCATCCCTGAGCCCTACAACACGCTCGCGTGTGTCTTATTTTAATAAAGAGAGTTAAAACATGTTGCACTGTAGAAGCCATACTTATGCATTTCTGGTTGTATGGCTGGATTCTGAAGATGTGTCAGTGCTCTAATTGTCCACTAGAGGGAGCTAAGCTAATGTGTGATGTGAGCGTTTGCAGCAGGCCTTCCTGCACACACACACACACACACTTTGGTTTGTCTGCTCCCGTTCAAAAAAACCCCAAAACAATTCTAATTGGGCCTTTTTGCTCTCCTCCAAACGCTGCGAAAGACCCGCACGTCTTCGCTCAACCTCCAGTCTTAGATGCGCAATTTAGTTTTGACAAATGTGATGTTTCAGTTAAATTGTTAATGGTGCTACAGGACTCTGCAAGCCAGACATCAAAAGGCATGCATTAATACATACCGCTCATGTTATTTCTTGTTCTGTTTAGTGTCCCGGGGGAGAGGGGTACGCTGTGCGAGTGTCTAAGAGATCCTCCTGTTTGGCTTTATTTTTTTTAATTTTTATATATATATATATATATTTTTTTTTTAGAAACCCTGATATTCCTCCTCCTCCTTAAGGTGAAGCACCTCTGCACGCAAATGAGGAAGTTGGGAGCTGGGAGGAAAAGAAACGACAACGAAAAGTGGGGGATCTGAAAAGGATGGGGGCCGCGTCGGATGATCCACCAACGTTAAGAAGCGCGCTTTGAAGAAAATTCCATCAAAGGAAAAACAATGAGTGAAGCGGTGTGTGTGTGTGTGTGTGTGTGGAGAGCCGGTGTTAAATACCTCGCGTTGTTCAGAAATGCTTAAAATCTCAAATGGCTCCGTTAACTGGCATCTGGAGAACAATGAGGTGAATCTGTTAGGGGGTTTAGAAAAAGGCTTTTAGTGATTCCGCCTCCTTCCATATGCTGTTGCGTGATGGCTTTGCATCTTCATATTAGGCTGCGCACCTTGTTTCCTGCTCTCGCGGCCAACGTTGCATGTTTCTGATGTTTGAACGGCACGAGGCACGCTTGATTTACGGCGCGGCTGGCAGCTTCGAGAGAGGACACACGACGAATTAAGTGCCTCTCGCATCTACTATCCAGATAAATTCCGGCGTATTTATTATACTTCAGTTACAAATAGAGATCATGGTCCTCAGGATACATAGCCGGGGCCCTAAGGGACCTGGGCCTTTTTGTATCTACATTATCTTTACAGCAGCTTCTGCACAGTTACGAACGACAGATGACAAAACCGACTTTAAGGTTAAACATCTTGATGAGAAAACGTGTCCGTACGGTCTGTTTGCACGCATCAGCGCTGGGGAGAGGAAAGCTTCCTGCCTCTTGTTCAGCAGATGTGTGGAGGAGCCGAAGACGATGTTCCTTTCTGACATTTTCCCCAACCTGCTGTGACACAAATAGACTCACTGTCACATGATGTACAGTCAACGATACATCAGGGACCACGGAAAACCGGGGGGGGAAATGGCTGTCTGGCTGAGAAGAGCAGTAGGGGCTTTATAAGGCTGCGTGAAGAAATTTATAGGTGTATTATAATATTATGTGGCAACAAAACGCTCTTTTTGAACACATTTGATTTAGATTTAGCTGCTCTTCAGGGCAATTGACCCACTCGGGCACTTTAATACCTTTTTTTTTTTTTTTTTAAAGTGAAGAATTACTTAACAATCACGTGCCAAGAGAATAAAATATCAGGTCCGTTTCTTGCTGCAGCCGTGGTCGATGACCTGAAAAATGTCATTTTAACCCTAATATCCCCTACATACCGACGTTTGGCCCAGGTCTGCTAAATAACTCTAGATAATCCTATTGTTTGAGGTAAAAAGGCCCATCCTTGTCTGTCTCGTCTTCGTCCTCTGAGGTCAGCGCGGCCCTGGAGGCTACATCACCTCCTCCGCTTGCCGCCACGCGCTTACAATCGTCTCGCCAACGAGCCTGCCAACTGTCTTAAGCGTCTCTTAACCAGGTGAGACGCGGGCGACCTCCCCTCGCACGCCTCTACATCCTCCTCATGACAGGAGATGGGCTTTGTGTGTTTGCGTCGATCGTGTTTGGCATTTTCGCTGCGAAGTCTCGGACCTCGCTGCAGCGCCACGGGCTGTTACCCGTCAGGTCTGAGGCGCCGTCGACGTTGATGGGAGCGGGAAGGGGCCAGGTAGAGGTGGACCTGTCGGCGCCCATTTGTCGGGCCTTCACTCATCGCCTCTCGGGCGCCAACAGAGGTATAAGCTGCAGTTTGGTCGGAGTCTGCACTTAGTCAGACGCGCATCCACGGCCATTTGTCTCCCCTGTGCTGTCCAAACAAGAGAGAGTCTCTCCAAGAGTTAATTTATTGCTGTCTAGGTGGATCACCTTCAGAAGCCAAATAGCATGGGATGGTATGGCAGTGCTGCTAGAACAGTGTGTGTGCGTGTATCATAGATGGTTGAAGATCAACCACTCAATCATTTATTTTGAACGTGCACTTTGGCTGTGTCGTAATGTCCCTGACTGATGGGGATATTTCCATTTTCAGTTGCTGCCGGTGTGTGTGTGTTTGTTTATTTATTTTTAGAGGCCTAAAATGCATATTTCGTTGCACAGCCTCTGGTGCACATTGTCGTTTTGAATTAATTTGCTTCATACGTGACAAGTGGGATAATAAAGACTTCCTCAACAACGTCCTTGAAAGCAGTTTGACCCAGTGCGGTTTGTGGAAAAACGAGTCTTCCTCACCACTGCTGAGATTTCTTCATTTGCAGTGTTGTTTAGGCTTACCAACACAGCTGCTCCGTGACGCTTCATACGGCAGCCAATGAGAGAGGAGAGATCTTTTGCGGTGTAGTTTGCATTCTTTAAATTGTGATTTGAGTCCATACTTGCAGGACCTTGTGGGAATGGGACGCCCTTCTGGTGCAGCGTCACTTTGTGATTTCAGTCTGGCTGGACTTAGCAAGGTTGTTAAACGAGTGAAGGGCATCATACATAACTACAAAATCAAAGCAAAACAAATGTGAGACATTCTGGAAAACAAATGTCTAGGCGGGCACGTATCTGCGTTTCTCTTTCTCCAGCGTTGTCGTCTGTTTTTAAAGGAGTCTGGGATCCGCGCTGTAACCTTTTTTAGCCGTTCAGCCCTTCCCTCCCTCTCCTGCCTCTTGATTTCCCCAAAGTGCAGTGTTTTATGTGTGCTTTTCTTTGGATTCGGGGCGCTGGCAGGGTCGAGAGGAGCAGAGACGACCGTCCGAGACGTGGGAGAATGAAATGAGGTGGCTGTTTATTCTCCCCGCCAAAGCCACATACCTTTTTAGAGTGGCTTTGGAGTGCGGCCTGAAACAACACCAGAGACCATGTACACAAATTACACGTCTCGCGCTGAGTAGAGGGCTGGATGGGAGGACGGAAGAGTGTAGTTCCCAGTTAAAAAAAAAATAAGAGCGGTCAGATTTTTATTTTTTTCTATACGTAGATGTTCTGATTTAGCTGTAAGATCCATAACTGCTTCGAAGGATTACGAGACAAATGTGCCAAATTAGTTTTTTTTCCCCCTGTTTTAAAACCCCCTTTAATAATTTTTTTTTTTTTTTTTTGTTCACATCCATTTTTTACTATCTTCAGGCAGGGTTCATCCGCAGGCCGCAGCAGATTATACAACATGAAGTTAAGAGCTCATGTTTCATTTTACAGAGGAAACGAACAGTGACTATGATAGATTGCAGCTTGGAGGAATTGTGCTAATTGAAATGAATATCGTAATTTTTCTCCCATGGTGTTTTTCCTGTCTGCCCTCGAAACCAGACAAATAAGAGCAGACCCGTGTTGTGTTCGCACTGCAGTAATAACAGGGGTGTTGGTAATAAATGCCACACCGGTGTTGTGGCTTTGAGATCTCTGGAGGGGAGTAACAGCCGGCGTGAAGTGATAGGGACAACTGATCCAACAGAAATATTTAAAGAAAAATCAACTTCCAGTTACGTTTAAATCTGTTAACACACTCTGTGTGTTTATATAAATTGAACAAGTTATTACCATGAGTTCTTGGAGTAATTTGCACCGGCTTTACCTTTCTTCCACGGGGTTTTCTCGCTGCAGTCGCTCCCTATCGTGAATATTCAGCTCCAGCACAATCCTTGTGGGATTTTTGTTTGGGAACTTCCTTCATAAGTGCTTTTAAACATTTTCTTTGTTGTCTTATGTCAAGGAAATGCACAGACATCCTGTAGTGTTTACCTACCGTGAGCTGTTGTACGGGGCTGCCCTCTTTGCGTCTCTAGCCCCGTTATTAATTTGTGTCTGGCTTATTTATTATTAGGCTTGTCTAAGCACTTTGTCTCCGCTGCGAAAACTGCTGTGGCAATAAAAAATGTATTATTATTGTGACTATTCTTATTTACTTTGTGCTTAAGTAACCTCGGGAAAAGTGACAATTCCTGGAGTGTTTACCCACATTAATCTGCTGCACTCTGCTGTGTGAGCTGTGATCCGGGCCTCCTACCCGTCCCCCCCGTCCCCCATGTGACTGAACGCCTGGACCCATCCCAGGGCTGATGGGGGCAGGAAGGGGTCAGCGTGAAGAAGGAAATAGAGGTTCCTCAGCGCCAAGCTGATGATGACCAGTGGCCTGGAAAGCGTACGCCCATCCATCACGACAGTCTGTATCTCCCACACCAAGGCGACCCGGCTCAGGGTGTGAATCGATGTGCGCAGTGTGCGAGCAGAAGTGTACTTTGTGTTGGGGTGTTGTGAAGTCAACGCCGCTGATTGCTGTAATTATAGGCTTTACTATTCCAGTTCAGAGAGAGAGAGAGAGAGAGAGAGAGGGGAAGAGAGTCCTTTGCTGTTTGGTGATTGTGTGTGAAAAGGTGGAAAAGCAGGATGGGTCATATCATCCTTCCTTGGAGAGATGAGACTCAATATTCCCTGTGTGTAAGAGTGTGTGTGTGTGTGTAGGCTCAGTATTGTTTGGCAGTCAAACATCACATTAGTGGCGCTGTGGGCTTTGACACACCCCAGCTGTACTTCGTGTGAGAACGCAGGTTTGTGACTATTTTGGATTTTTCCGTACAGTCTGCGGTGCGCTGAGACGTAATCACACAGCCATAGCAGAGCCCTGGTTATTTATTCTTTTCACCGATGAAAACGCACACGTCCACACTCAAAGTTATACTGAGAAGAAACAACACGGAGCGACAAGAACAACAAGGAAAGGAAAAGGAGCCAAAACCCATGCACAACTGCCCCATAGGCCCTGCAGAGGAGGCCCCAGCTGCTGGCTGGTCGAGCAGGCTGGATGCTCTGAGGCTATGCAGATGTTGGGACCCTGCAGCTACATTAACATGCCGCTTGATTCAGCTCCCATCCTGCGCGGCCACAGCCGTCCGGAGATGCATGCGTCCATACAATACTGTACATACAGGCGCACACGCTGTTGGTTCTGCTGCTGGAGAAAAGAGAGACGTGCGTGACGTTCTGTTCTCTGCAAAAACACGGCATTTGGTTTTGAAGCTCAATTATGCAGCTATGCAATTTCAGCTCTGCGAGCCATTTAGCGAACTGCTGGCCCCTCCCATCTCTGTCTTATTCGGTTAGTCACCCTCCCCAACACTTGATGAGCTGTCACCTGCTCCTCTTCGCATCCTCCTTAATCTGACCCCGATGCACGTTTATGTTTCGTGGAACATTTAGCGTCTTTGCTTCCTGCCTGTTGCGTTTACTGTGACCTGCTCTACGGTCACTGGCCCCCCACCTCAACCGGTTCGCTGTTGCCCACAGCTGTATGCATCATTTGCGTCAATGAATCTCCTGATCATTTTCCTAATTGATGGAGTAATCATTAGTTTAGCCTGTGAAATGTCAGTCTGAAAAATGCACAAAATCATTTAAACTGCAGCTATAAATGTAGTAATTAGCCCTTGTGGATTTTAAAAAGTTGTTTTCCTTATGCACAGAGGTCACATGTATGCAGACGGGGAACCATGTCAATGTCTTTGTGAACCGAACGAAAGGCAACTCCGACCGAACAACAAAAATGCTCTCTGCCCGAGTCGGGCGCGAGGCAGAGGAAAAAGCACCAGGGCGGGCAAACAGCCATGAAATCCCCGACGCTTCCTGCCAGTGTGCAGATAGGCCCCGCCAGCTGCCCAAATCCAGAGCAAGTCCTCATTCCTCCAAAGCTGGGGGACACCGCTAAAGCCTGTCCCAATGTCAAGTGGCATTTATTAAATGCACGGAGAGGAGGATGTTTCCATGCGAGTGTCCCCGGTGATCTGTGTGGTCCAAGCAGGGGTGCCAAACCCAGAGCTGCTGTCTTTCTACCCCCCGTCTTAGTCGCTTCTTCTTGCTGGGTTTTGAAGCCGGTCCAGCTTTCCTGGTAATCCCTCGCAGGCCTGCATGAGACTCAGGTACACCTTGCAAGCAAACAACATATCTGACAGCAGCGATAAATAGGAGGCACAATGCCTCTGGGAGAGCCATTCAACTCTTCCAAAGAGACGTTTCATGCCACACTCTGAGGACTTGAGGGGATTTGAGTGTTATTTTTTCCCTCCTCTGTTGTGCGCCAATGTTTTGGCGAGTGGGTAGAGTAGGGTGGCATCTTCCAT
>JAVQJF010090126.1:0-18646 GCA_036023855.1 Gadopsis marmoratus
TTTGCATGTGCTGTATGAGTGTGTATGTATGTGTGTGTGTGGGGGGGGGGGGGGGTGTGCTGTATGTGTGTGTGTGTGTGCCAAAAAGCAGCAGCTGTCTCATACACGCAATGCACACATGGTCTCATATGAACCCATTCACACGGGCATTATTGTGGCATAGACTTTTATTTTATCGCATAATTTCAATTTGCCCGTTCACAAGATGACATCGGCGCACCTTCTTGTCAAACTGAAGGAATAGCAAAATCACCGGACCACATGCTCTCTGCACTGCAACCATATTTGAGTGTTATTACCCTCATATATTACCACTTTGTTTACTTCCTGGGCTGCAAATCACCAGTGTAATTTTCACTGCCCCTCTGAGATGGCCATAACATCCCTGCTCTTGTATATACACTTTATTATTTGATTCATATGTTGGGGTTCAATACATCCATATTGACTCAGGTAATTGAACACGAGGGAGACAGGCTGTATTCATAAAAGAGGCAGAGAGACAACTCAGTGAATAGAGGGTTATTGGAATAGCAGCGAGAAGTTTGTGGTAGGTTGGTCGATGTGGGTTTGCGCTATGAGAGAGGCGTCGGGCTGTATGTCTGTCATTGACTGCAGTTCAGGCGTGAAGATGGCAGCACAGAGGTCTTGAGCAGATTGTGCTCCGAGTCGCTCCATTACCTGAGTGGGCCACCTTTTGTCTTATAGCAACATGTGGAAAATGAATACACGCTAGCAGGCATCAGACGGTGTTTGTGCGTGTGGTTTTGGGGGGTGAAGGTCGAGAACATTGTTGATGGTTTCTCAGTACACACAAGCAACACCTGCTCTTTGATTTCTATCAGCTTATCACATCATAGGAAGGTAATGTCGTTTCGTGAGGGATCTGCCAAATGGACTTAAAATCACTGCAAGCCAGCTTTAAAAGTCTCTAAACTTGGATTTTCTTTGTAAAAATCATTTGTGTCTTGTGCTCTTGCCTCGCCTACAGACGTTAATAGATGTCCACTCTACAATAAACCAGCCTCTCAAAATAGGAGATAGGTATATTTTATTAGCATTCTACAGGGAGTCGATAGACTAGCTGGCTGATGGGCAGAGATAGTGCCGGCCCACTTAGTTAACAGAGTCTGGGGACAGGGTCGTCCCTGCACTGACCCATGACCACCATAGCTGGCTGCTGGGCAATCTGTCAGCTCCAGTACACTGCCATTAAATGTTTTATCACTCTTCATAAAACAAGAAGGGCAAATTTGAAGTACCGTTCTCTTGAATCCGTGATCTTGACTCACCGGATGGGATGAATTTTAAAGACTTGACTCATTGTGATGCTTTTCTGTAGGCCATTGCATTAATTAAATCACTAATAATGCACTATATGCTTGTAGAAACACCTTGATATGTTAAGAAATAAGTGAAAAACATAAGGCAATACTTGAAAGAGCACACCAAGAGAATGTTGCTATGGCGGAGCATTTAATACAGGCCAGCTCTATCTGTTTCTTGATCAGAAAATGTCAAAAGGGAGCAGGTAGAATTAGCACAAAGGTCCCCTCCCCTCAAGAAGGCAATTACTCATGAACTACATTTTCCATCAAGCGGAATATTACTTTTTTCTAGGTGTGGGCCTGTCAAAAGACAAGGTTAATGCAGTGCATTGCTGCTTAGAGCGCACTTTGCTCTTTTCAAATTTTACCATTGTGCCTGGCAAGATCAAAAGGCCCTTTCAACATGTCGCTGTGTTCAATGAGCTTTCATGTCTTACCTCATTACTGGAAAACTTTTCTTTGATTGAGCCGAGGTCTGAGCGAAGTTTGGTCAGACAATGGGGCTGGACGACTTTCACCATAACACAATGAGGAGGCAACAAAGATGTTGTCTCAAATCCCTCTCGAGATGTTGGGCCCCCACGCTTTGCTGCGGCCAACTGGCCTGTGAATTACAGTAAGACCCCTAAAAGTGAGGATTTGTAACTCCTCTGATCAGACTCAGCTCACGACCAGCGGAGGCTAAATCCCTGCAGAGGACCAGCAACAGAACAGGGGATGAGATGAGCTTCTCCGAATGCATCTCTGCCCATTTAAACCCTGTCTTGGTAGTCCCTGAAAGAATGCTTTAACGAGGTTAAATTCAACTTTAGAATTTGCCCATTTTAACAAAACTGTGGGCTCAATGATAAAAAGAAACATTTCAATCTTGTTGGAGAAAACTGTATTTCAAATAACACATGACACCTTCTCTTTACATTTAAGTTTATTCACACAGTTTCTACACAGTTGCAAGTTTTGTTTTGCTTTTTCTAAGAAGTTTCTAGCATTTCGTGCCAGGGCACCAATATTTTTTCCAATCATTTTTTGGCAATAGAGCAAACAAAGCCCTGAGTAAATCCCTGAGTATACACACCTCTTTCTGACTCTGAGAATTGGACTGCAAAAGTCATAAAACCCAGACAGAAGTGGCGATTTGCTGATCAGTAGCGGGTCTCTGAAGAAACAACTTTTGACCTTTTTATTCCATCTTTTCTTCTGTCTCTCTCACACACACACACACGTTTTAATGTCCTTCAATTTCTCTCTATATATGTCTACAGTATATATTTTTACTCACTCCCGCTCAGCCTCTCTTTTTCTGCATCTGCCTCTCTCACTTTTACAACTTCATTTCCTGTCCTGTTGATTTAAATTGTTTGTTTTAAAAAACATTTATCGTCTTTCCAGTGATAATAACTGCTTTATAGGTGCAGGTAATTGCAGACTGTGAAACCAAAATCCCAACAAGAGACAATATAAATATTTGAGAGATTAGAAAAAAAAGAAAAAAGAAGCTGTTCCTGTTACCTGGGCTAAGAAGAAAATTGAAAATGAAATATACTGCGCCTACTGTGAATTTTCCATCCTGATAATTTTTCCCTTTCTTTGGAGGACCCGGCCAATAAGAGCCAAGCTTTTGTTCCTGTTATCACACACTGTTCATTTGTCCCCCAGCCGGAAAGCCATGTTAAGATAACACCATCCTATCATCTGATTGTCTTATCAAAGTTGAGCGACTCGGCACCCTCAGTCACTCTGAACAATCAGCCAGACAGGATGAAAAGGTTAAGTGCTCCAGACACCTCTTGGTAAAGTTTGTGGCCAAAATACTTAAACAGCAAAAATAACCCGTCAGTGTTTATTACACACACAATTTTTCAAGATTTATTTGTCATATGCCACTTTCAGGTGCTCAGCTGACTCACGTAGGCCGATACTTGAGCCCTGTGTAGTTTCTTACGGCCTCCTCTCGGCATTTCAAGTGCAAGAGTGTGCAACCCTCGCACAGCATTTGACACCAGGGTCAGTGGAATTGCCCCACTTGAACTAAAAGACATTTAGTTTGGTTTGGAAAGTGAAAACTCGAACACCATTAATTTGTTTGCTCTCCCACTAGTCATGACCACAGCAAATGCCATCACCTCAAAGAAGTGGTCAGCCGTCCTCACTTTTATTTGTTTGTTTCTTTGGAGGGTGTGAGAAGTCGTGGAGCGCGGCTGGAGCGGACATTGGACCCATGGGGGGGACGTGAGGACTCTCCAGAAGGAAGGCTTTTGCGGGGAGAAAGCTATAGGAAGCTAGCAAACAAGTTAGCTAGCGACAGAGAGAGGAAAAGGGGGGTGGAGGTGGTGATGGTGATGGTGTTGGGAGGGGCGGGGATTCATTTAGCCAGGCATAGCTGCTCTTGTTTGTGGTTGTCCCTGACAGCGTCGGCAACGCTGCTCCAAAGCACCTGTGTTTGCTCACTAGCTTTTCCCCAATCTGCTCGAAAAATGCTGCGAGCATGTCACATGGTGGCCAGATAGCCTGGGCACCATGGGAATACAAAAGCCGGGGCTTTTAGAACAGTTAATCATTAATGGAGGCCTCTCTTTTGTTCCCATTCAGCTCCACTCTGACAGAGGCTTTGATATTACATATGGCAGACAGGTCAGACGTAGATATAGCCAAGTACATCGACAGGGAAGTGCTTTCAGGTCGCTTGATGCAGGGCGATGAAAGCAGACGGTAAGCAGCAATGGAAAAGTGTCCTTCAAATGAAGCCATGTGCATCTGTAGAGGATAAGGGAGAACACACAAGTCAGTTTTACATATCATATAATTCTATGTTATTTTACAATATTACTGGTAGAAGTGAGTTGCTAAGTAGAATCAATACATGCAGGTGATACACAAAACAGCAATAAGCGTGCTTAATTGCACGGGAAATCCTGTACAACTTAACAAGAAGAAGGACGGCAAATTCACTATTATTCACAATTGGCAGTGATTGGCAGGATGGCAATAAACGGAACAAGTCATTCACGGGATGGGAGGCCGCTTTAGCGACCCCACAATTAATTAACATGCCCTAATCTCAGTTTGTTCTCCATCTTGAACTGTCAATGAAAAGTCCAGGACTCATTTCACGCCTGTCAGTGGGCTTTAGAACTGGGAAGAAAATAAAACAAAAAAAAAAGCAATGCATGAACTTGCCTTCACAAAGCAGGGTCACATTTATCTTGAGGGGAGATTAGGTTTACACAGCCACATTCTTATAAAGCACTAAAAGGCTCTGAGACAAACTGTTATCTCCCATTTACCTCAGCATGCCAATGGTTCTTTATTAAAAGTTAGCCGTGACCCCACCCCAACCCCTTTAGTGCTAATAATACTGTATGGGAGTTGGAGAGGAGAGTGGGATCACAAACATTTACAGCTGCAAATGCAGCACAAGAGCAGGCAAAGTGGCCACTCAGCGCAGGATGCTTGGTGCGCCGAGAGTCAATCATTAACGTAGCACTTTTAGTGATATCTGCTCTCTCACTCAGAGAAGTCAAAAGATAAATGAAGGTTGTGTTTCGGAGAATGAAGTACGGCTCCAACTTAGGTGCTTTAGCAAACATACCAACCCACGCAGAGGTTTCTTTTGAGACGTTTGTGCTTCTCGTGTCACGAGTCTCACTCGGACAATATGTTCCAAAGCTCGTCAACAATAGTGAAATTACTCAGGTTTATGTTTGTGTTAACATCAATATGGCGTTTCCTGAAATCTATGGAAACCTCTTTACCTCTCAACCTTTGCAACATCAACTATACTAGTTTCACACATTTGTGTTATACTTCCCTCCTACACAAATAGTGAAATGGATTTCTATGTAAGATAAAATGCCCACAAAAATAACTTAAACAAACAACTTTCTACATTTTAAGCATCATATATGGAAATATATTCTGTTCATTCTGCTGTAGCATGATGCAGCTTCTCGACCAGAAAATAAGGACATTTCATATCCTCTTCATCATGTGTGAGTGCCACGCAGCCATAAATCTTTTCTTTCCTTACGTGCAGCTTGACTCCACTACAGTGTGTTATTTGCTAACCCTGGTCATCGATGATAAGGGCCGTTGGTGTCCCCAAACTATAGCTCGCAATCTCTCTTACTGACAACACGCCCGTGTTTCCACCAACACGTTTGCACTGTGCAGCCTACAATAACAGGAAAATAAAGAACAAAACATAGGTGCTAATAAATCCTCTGTCTCAGCTATAAGGAAATAAATTGGGTCGAGCGGAGTCAAAGGATGAGCTTAACAAGTGTATGCTTCAAACAAAAGTTCCTGTTTCAGGAGGGAAGGTGCATGGGTGATGGATAGCTGGGCAAACATAGTTGAAATACCTGGCCAATGCCATGGGCCGGTCATAACCCAGGACTGAGAGGGACATTGTGTGAATGTTTGAGTGAGTGAGTGTGTGTGTGTGTGTGTGTGTGTGTGTGTATGTTTGTGCATCAGTGTAGCTCTTCAGCAGATATCCTTCTTTCCTCTGAGGCTTCCTCTCCCTCCTCTCTTCCACTCGGGCCGTGGGGATCACTTCAGTCAGCAGAGCCCTATTTGACAGAGACACAGCCTCCATATAAATCCCATCTTCCTATTTATTTGATGTGCAGTTCTACTAGGACGCCTTCGATCCGTCCTCAGGGAGCCCGCATCTCAAAACACTCAAATAGTCTGGGTGTGGCGATAAGCACGGGACTGGAATTATACTCCCAAATTCCCAAATCCTTATAGGGCATTGTTCCATAGCATTTTAAGACACATAGAGAGGAAGAAAACGGCCAGATATGGACTGGTGAATTACTGCAACTTCAATTATATATCCTTTCATGTTTATATGTGTGTGTTATATGTAAAAAATAAAAAATAAATAGATAGTGAAAAGATAAATTAAAAAATGTAAGGGAAGGAATCCATGCAGGATGTTCCATGAGTTCAGTTTGGAGCGTGGGAGGCGGATCGGTGCAGCCCGGTGGATGAGTGGTAGACCTTTACAAGGAACACCCAGGAATGTTTAGTTAACTCGCCCGTCGCATTCAAGCATGTGTGTCAAAGGTGTTGTACAGGGTGCTGACGTTCACACATGGGCAGAGAGGTGAACGTGGATGGTATAGCCATGTCTGGCTGTGCCGGGCCCTGAAAGTGTTCTACGAGACCGGTATGAAATGCGGATTTGCAGTCAAAATGTTCCAGCATGGACGGTGACATTTAAATGAAGAAGTCGAAAAACACTTCTGTAATCTACTTCTGTAATTCATTTTTATGTAATCAAATATTTACGCAACAAAAAAAACTATTCTTACTGCAGCAGCATTTTCAGCTAAAAAGCAGTAAAATAAATGTCTCCTTTTTCATTGCCAGAAAAATTCATGTAATTGTAAATCATAAAATATACATAATAAAGAGCACATTTCAGTTTTTCAATATTACTGTTAATATTTACTTTTTGCTGATGCTGAGTTTGGGCTTAATATTTTGTCTGGAAATTATTAAAACATTGTTTCACATATATCTACATATATAGATTTATTTTTTCAAATGTAATTTTATATGATAATTAATTGCACATTCTTAAAACCACAACTGCTTCTGAATCTGAAATGTAATGCAGCTCGACATAATATGTATTGTTGGTTATCTTTACATTTATAGAATTCCATGACAACTGACAATTAGTTGGATCAATAATATTTCAAAAAAAAAAACATCTTGTATTTTATCTATTTACACAATTAAATACTCATTTCAACATACTATAAAATGTATTCATCTTCATTTTTCTTCTAGAAATAATTTTCCATTTTAAAAACAGTTTGCATGTTTCCAGAGGGTTTTTTTGAAACCCAGTCAGATTTTTCTGTTTTTGTGGTTAGAATATACACACAGTATAATTGCTCCGACTGTAAATTTCATGATACAGTAACATGTGGAACCACTGATAAAACGAACCCTATAATGTGTGGTTTAATTTCCCTTTTAGGTGATGACTTAGCAATAAAACACAATTATCTAGTCATATATCCACACAAACACAACATGGGCACATATAAATGTTTAACAGTTTAAAACAGTGTGGCTATAAATAACTTCTTTTTTTTTAAGTGTTTTGATGTATCTGTTGAGTAAATATTATTTCTGGTCTTGAATACTCATGACTCGTGAATAGTATTTTCTTTTTCCCTCTTTTCTTTTTGCATAGAAATGAAGACTTTAATGTTTTCATGAAAAACTGAGAAAGAGGCCATTATGGGTGATACTTTGAATATCGTCATTGTTATTTTCCACAGATTAAAAAAAAGAAAAAGAAAAGTACTAACAATCTAATGATTTCTTAATTTTGAAAATGTATGTATACCTCACAGTACATTTGTCTGAAGAATCTCATCTTTAAAAATATACATACATGCAAAAGTTATTTTACTCTACATTTCAAATATAAATATATATAAAAAGATGAATCACCGTCACCTTCTGACGGGGCTATCTGTTCTTCTGGCATGGGTTGCTAAAGAGGCAACCAGTGCCAGCAAGCACAAGTCAGAATGTCATTCTGTCTGTCTGTCTGTCTCTCATATGACCACCCACTGAGAGCTGGGGCATGAGGTGAAGCTCTAACCACCTCCAGCCAGCTTTATACTGACCTGCAGGTGACAACGCACCTAACCTGGTAAAGTGCCTACACATCCAATTACTTTAGGTCCCCTCACATCCCATTTAGCGACTGAACCACACACAAGAACCCTACAGGTATCACTCAGACCACCATTGTTTAAGGTAATTGGCGGGGTGTTGTAAGTTTCCTATGACTCACGCGGCTCTTTTTCTCCACCCACGAACGCTGGAAGATTGTAGGTCACAGTGAACTTAAAAACGAAGTCCTCTCAACTCATAAATTACACGGCCACGGACAACCTTAAGCAGTGTTGAAATGCCTCGAACAGAGCTTTATTTCAGCGTTAGTGGAGCGTGAAGCTGAGAGCACCACCCCACAAGGAGCTTGGCTCTCACAGGCACAAATAAAACAGCTATTTATCTTGCCATACCTGAGGTCTGGTGGTGCACCAAAGGTGGATGTGAAAACAAGCACTTACTGTTTCTTAATGGTGTTGTTACTCTTTGAGGTATCGCTTCCGTACCAGGTCATAACTTTTTTTCTTCTTTTTTTTTGTGAATAAAGTCTGGTCTTAGATTTAAAATTTTCTGCCCCAAACAAAAGGGTTTTCCTTCCTGGGACCTGTCTTGGCACAGCTACTGGCACTTTGAAATCTGATCTGACAGATTAAGAGCTTAGCCATTATAATAAACCATTGTGGAATCATCATGGGTTGTGTTTTCACTGTGGTGGCAAAAAAAAAAGCATTTTCCTGTATCTTTGTGTAAGTTTGAAAGAGCACTTGTAATGCAAGATGTTACTCTCTTCATGTAGATACATATGCATAGAACTTTAAAGAAAAACTACATCTAATACATGTAATTCTCAGTGGTTCTATAAATGTGACAGTGAATCTCTTTTCTCAATGGTTTTCCTTCACAACATCATATTGTGTAGAAATCATCCTCAGTCTGACCACCCAGGGGGTCCCTGACACCACAACCTTTACAGAGGGGGATGGGCATCTGTGTGTGTGCGTGTGTGTGTGTGTGTTTGTATTTAGGCAAGTGTCTGCTCACATGCATGAATATGCTCCTTCATCTTATGTGTATTGACCACCCTGTGTCATGCCACTACTCTTCTTCTTCTTTTTATTTCCGTTTGTTAGTTTGTTTGTTTGGGGCAGAAACATTTACTATTGTTATTTTATTCCCGACAGACTTCAGCAGGGAAGCACGCTACTTCCATTTCCTGCCACGCAGACAACATTGCATGTATTGAGTGTGAATACACATTCAGCAGAGAACTGGTCAATGTAAATGCAAACACAAACCAACAAACCAAAACAAAAGAGCACAATATGGATCCTGCTCTCAGCCAGAGCCACTACACTTGCTCTGTTTGCCCTCTCTTCTGGCTGGAGTTGCCATTAGGTCATATAATGACCGCATCTCATTTCTCCCTCAAGAGCCCTCGGAAGCTTTCCCTCTTTGCCTGGAAAAGTTCATCGTTGTCGGGACTCCTCACTTAGATTTTTTTCTCACTTCCCAACTCTTACTCTTTATCACTTTTTCCCTTTGTCAATATAAACGATTGAAATGCCTCTAAAGGGAAAATGGAGTCTAATGCATTATCGCACTCTGTGCTTGACTTGTGCTGCCTCCTCTAAGAAGAGAAGAGAGATCAGCCGTTATCCCCCACTCCCTGGCCGCCTCCCTGCCTTTTATGGCAAAGTGAGAGCGATTCAGCCCCTAAACGAGTACACATGCTAAGGTGAACAGAGATACACGCGCGATAACCCGTTCAATTAGACAACACCGTCATGGCAGGCAGAATGTGGACAGATAAATGACCATACAGTATGGTGTACAATGGGAATTAAAAGTATAGGGCAGCTGGGCTCTTATCTGGCCAGGGAAGAAGAAACCAGGCAACAAAGGGAGGCCTAAGACTAAGAGGCTTGATGCATGGGAAAGCCATGGGCCGGCCATTGTGGCTGCCCTTCTGCTGAGCAAATAGTCCAAACTGTTCATTCCCCATCTCCCATTCTCTCGCCGGTACATTGTTTGTGTCCTTGCATTTCATTCTGACTGGGGAAGATTGCTCTCAGGCCCAGTGAGCAAACAGTCCAGAAAAGAGCCAGCTATCTCCTGCCGTTCCCAGGAGAACTAGCATTTTTATTTCAGCTCCAAGCTGTCAAAGGATTGGAGAGTTTATGTCAGGATCCTGAATTAATTGCTTTAAGCCTCAGGGCCGACGCCGGCGTTTTTATCACCAAATGTTCGGTAAAATGTTTCCTAGCAAATTATGCAGCCCCCACCCACCCACCATCGCCTCTCTCAGTCGCCAAACATTTGGTATTTGATACATACAGGATGAGTTTCTGCAACACAAATGATGTGTTTAGTTGTTGTGACAGCACAATGGTGTGAATAGTGATGGGCTATAGCACAGCTGTCAAGGATTTGGTGGAATGAAGGCAAACAGCAAACTTTTGTGTGTCTGTGTGTTTTTTCTCTCTCCCTCTCTCTCTCCATGACGGTGGGCACAGGAGCCAAGCTTGGCAATAAAATGAGTAAGCTTACAGATGCCTCAATAAACCATAGCTGTTCAGACATTTGGTGGGCCGAGCTTTAAAGGCTCCAAACTGTCCCCTGAACTGCCAAACTGACTTCAGAACCGTCTGTCATCCTCATATCCATCCCATGCTACTGCTTACTTAACAACTATACACAGTATATCATACATTTGGATCTGCAAAACTCCTATACATGCCTGCAAACTTTATATCCTACCTGACTCCATGCAGCAATAACTTCATCATCTCAAACAACCAGGCTTAAGACAACCTTTGCACTAAATTTCCTAACAGTGAGTGCATTAATATCTTTATTGTTAAAAGTGAAAACCACGCAAATGATACAGTTGATAAGTTTTTTGGCTCCTAACACACTCTCCAATCCAGTGTATCAACCCCAAATATCCCATTTATCCTATGCAAAGATATTGGGGGGTTTTTTTTGTAAGAAAATTGCTCCAGTTTTTTTTATGAGCATCATTATGTTGGCATATCTGGATGTTGTGTTTTCATTCTCTGTTGGCTCCTACAGGAACGGGCCAAAAACAACACAGGAACGGTGGCGCCCAACAGTTCCAGTCTTCAGAGCCACACATCAATAACTGAACCAGGAGCCACCATCTGGACTTTGCTTTTCTTCACACAAATGCATCTGACGGTGTAGTGGACCATTATATTTGCATCTAAAAAGCATTGGCCATATTTCACCATGCCGCATGATACTGTGCTATTTGTATAAATAAGCTCTTTAACAAACTACCTGTCATTCACCCATTGCTGACTGCAACAAATGAAAGTGGTGGCCCTCTGATCTTAATAATGTTGGGGAGTTGTTCCCAAAGATATGCAACTACTTCTCACATGAAAGGTTTGCATATGAAGGGAAGTCCATGTGAAATTTGCATAAACACATAAGAACTGGCTACTTAAACAACGGTTGCTTGCAACAAGTCTGAACCCACAGCTGATATAACTGTAACCAAGTCCCTCACAAATGAATCACGATGTATCGTAGATGCCCCTTTCACCCAACGTTATCTTCCTGTCAGGCACTTCAAGATAAGGGTATCCCAGCTCTGACCAATAAATCTGCCAGTTGACTCCTTAATCTGAAGGGATATTAAGTGACAAACGCTGTAATGTTTCTGTCAGTATCAAGCAGGCGAGGGTTAAATAGTGTGTATCAGGGGACTACTCTGCAGTGGGGGAAACATGGAGGCTTCATCCTTCACCGTAATCTGCTCAACAGCCCTGTAGACACCTCCCAGCTTTCCTCAATCCTTCAGCTGAGCAGCCGCGTTTCCATTCTAAATAACACAGCCATTTATATGGGATTAAATTGGGGATTAATTTGATTCAAGTCAGGGTATGGGAATTCATTAGCGGGCTGACAGTGGTGCTATACATGGAGGGAATTTAATTTGAGTCCCCCAAGGGAAGCACTATGGGCCACTGGGGTCGTGTTGAAATGGAGGTCTTAAAGACAAGGGGGGATATTGTTCCACACTTTGAACACTTGTAAGGTGGTACTTTATTGCTGTTGATGAGCTGTTATGGTATTGAGAGCAGCAATGCTATTAGGTGAGAGTGTCCTGAAATGGAAAGACCATGCTGGAAGGGGAGAGATGACTTTAGCTGAATGGAAAGGGCTTACCCTCAGAGTTGGCCTCGTCTATGTGCATGGATCAAGAATAGTTCTTGACACTCGCATGACCGTGAAGAAGTAAACAGGGTTTTCACACAGATTTGGCTCCCACTCATGCGGTATTAAAATGAGTGCATTATTTGAATGTCAGTGATTCTCATGAATGTTGAAATGGCATATCTATCGCCGCCATTCCCGACAAGCTGTGTGGTGTAAAGTAAAGGCATTAAATTCAACTCGGACGCAGATTACAGAATTCACCCCTGCAGAACGCCATCCTGGCATTCTCTAAATTGGACAAGGCCCATTGTAAGAGCCTATCACAGTGCACATGTCTGCATAGGAGAACATATGCAGGACAAAATATTCTGTAGTTTGTTATTCCGAGGACAGCACTGGGGGCACACAGGCTTGTTTGCCTTTGCTGGGAGAGGAGATTGGATTGGGGGTTTAAATGAATCGCTGGCGCGCCACGTTTATAGGTTTCATTAACTTTTAATGAGTTGGGTGTCCTTCGCTGTGATTCGCTGGCAAGACTTTGCCTTCACTTCCTGGAACTGAAGCTGAGGGGGAAGTGAGGCGATATTGCAGCATGTAGCATGTTGGCGTCCATGTTACGGCCATGTGCTGCTGAATGTGCCACACTGGGTGGAAATGGGTCAGAGAAAGGGGGACATAACGTGGTACTATTCCAGAGCAGAAGCCCCAGATATCCATCAGCACTGGCAACTGCTGAATCTAAAACCTGGAGGTATCAAGTCTCGAGGGGAATAAAGAAAACCTTGGCAGATCAATCACAGCCAAGCAGGCATCCCTTTCCCACAGCTTGCTGACATATCGTTTTTATGGCTGCTTTGCCAACAAGGTTTGATCTCAAAAGCAGGCATGAGACCTGCTGGGAAATGCCTGTGGAATTACCAAAGAGGAGCTAGAAGCATGAGCGCGTGCGAGCACACAAATGTTTCCAGCAATCGTCTCGAGCAATACCTAACTTCATATTTTGAGCATCTTTAATCTCCATCCAATATAGTACCTTTCTGCCTGGTTGATCCCACTATCTATTATCTTGCATGGAGGGTTTTCCTGTACGCTTTATGTTTCTCCTTGAAAAGCTAATCCCCTCCTCCAGTGTGCGGCTGTGCCTCACTTTAGCACTCCCGAGAAACAAAGGCCTTGCCCGCCATCTCCATTTTATCGCCATCGCATTGACATAAGATGGAAAGGTCTTCCTTCAGAGATTTACATTCTCTCCATCGCCCTTGATTTTCAGCTGTTCCCCTTTAGAAGCCTTTATTGGTTGGGCAAGGTGGGGACCGACTTCTCCTCCATTTGCGTGATGACAGACCTGTGTTGCAATACTTTACGAGGACAAACACTGACCATCCATCCACTTCCAGGCGTATAAAAGCAGCAGGGCGTTGAGAGGCACCCCGTCCTGGCCTGAATAGATCGCCTTTAGGTCACTGCGCGTCCCACCAGCTGCTGCCTCACAGTACTCAATGGGCATTGTTGGCGGACCTCTCTCACTCTCTCTCTCTCTCACAGGACATGAAGGAGTCCTACACTGGAATGTCACATAGTCGTGTCAGAAGAGTGCGGACACATCACAGTCAGCGGCCGCATTCTCACCCTGTCCGTCCTGCCACCTCTCCCTCACACACAGACACACACCTCTTCTTTCCATCATAACAGAACCCCCCCCCCCCCCGAAGTGACCTCGATGCAGCTAGAAATTCGCAAAATACACGTCTGTCAGCTATATTGACTTTCCAACATTTCAAGATTAAAGCATCGTCTTCAACAATGATAAGAAGTGAGCGGTAACCATTTGAAATCTGCTTGCCTGTTTAAGAAGAAAAGGCCCAAGCAGAATGGCAGAAAGAGACACATTCTTGTGTGAACAGTAGGAAGGTAGAGAGAAAAAAATAATTGAGGAGCATGTATGCCTTTGGTACGCCTCTGTAAATCCCTGATTACACTCTGGAAGGATATTTCAGAAGGAGAGCAGAAGAACAGACTTTAAAATCTGTTTTAAGGTTGCTTCTACACACAACCATTTAGAAATGAACTATGTGGTTATAAAAGTGTTGCATAACCTATGCATAGTTTGCAAATGCTGACAATTTTAACCTAATATAAAATTCAAATGGATGTAAAAGTCATTACATTCAAACAGCTTGTTTCAAAAAGATGTTTCCAGAAGTCCACTTTAATTTATCCACTGATGACGCTGTATTTTTTTTTGGCTTTTTTCACTGTTTCAATTTCCTTATTAAAAACAGAATATCGTCTTAGGGAGATTTAAGCTAAATAACTGGACCAAGGCTGCGCATTTGAGGCCTGTCTGAAGCCCAAATTCAAAAATTAAACTATGTGGGCAAAGTCAGTCAGTTTGAATTCCATTGCTATATCACTAATATGCAATTTTAGTTTGGATTATGCTATATTCTTAATGAACGTTTACTCCATAAATACTAACAAATACACAACCAGATGTATTTTTAGTCTGTGGCAACAGGCTCAAGAATGCATTGTGCTGTTTCAGCTACAAATTAGCAACGCAGCTCACTTTGCAATTAGAATGTTGATGCTCCAGTTTTGCATAATATGTAGGCTGCTTTCAAAACCTACTAACTTTATTATCACGTTTGTTTCTAAATTCCTTACGAGCCAATTGCTAGGCCTGATAATAGACAATAATGGCATCAGGGTAATAAAACAGCAACGCTACAGGACAAAATAATGATTCATTTATAAAGAAATGTGACGATAATATATAATCGTCTGCCTCATTGTTTTTCCCCCGAACACTTTTCGAAATGAAAAAATCATAAGAGCCTAATAACGAATAGCAGAATTCATCTGCAGCGGATCTGCGCGCAGAAAACTGGAGGCGCACGCGGTGGATGGACGGGCGGGATGGCGGAGCGTCACACCGGGACTGGCGGAGAAACCATGGGTGGCTTTCAGTTTTGACTTTGTGGTCCCTTTAATATACTGAGGGACGGCAGTTTGCCTTGCTAAGATATGGGATTAGGAGAATTTCTGGTGAAAGAGGAGTTAAGTCGGGCTAGTGTGGACGGTCCCTCCCCTGCAAAAGGCTGAGACAGAATTACAGCTTGTTGGACCGGTGTCCCGCCGTCGCCATGGAGACAGATCTACTTGGGTGTTCCAGTCCGCGGGCTGCAGCGTGGAGCCTATAGGTGCGGCAGACGCCCTGCTGTATCCTATATAACACCATCTGACTCCATGAAATAAATCCATACCTTCATACAGCCGAGCAATTGCTGATAACTGAAAGCTTCAGGCCGGTTGGAGAACTGATTACCAAACTGTCCCGCACAGATCTGACTGCTCCAGCCGCTGCTCCCCCGATGGGAATGGTCATATAATATTTCTTACTTTTTTTTTATATAGCCTCTAATTTTCACTCGTTCATACATAAAGCGTACTCTTATGGCAGTGCGCTTATCCTGCGAGCCTATATTCAGTTGACGCCCATGGGTGGATGTGCATATGGCTTATAGGGTACTGAGTCATTCAATGAAGATAGAGGCCTCACCTAGGAATTAAAATACATCGCTGTAGGGGAAATGTCTCAGGTCTGGTACAATTAGATGCTATTTAAAGACATGAAGGAGACAAAAATTAAATCGCCTATTGTTGGGTTGCAACACAGAATTAGCAAAAGAATCTGAACTATGAGTGATAGACCGTTTTTTGTAGTGCAGTTTTATTTTGTTTAATGATGCCCTAATTTAACAGAACTTTATCATATTTCTATATCACGTTTTCTCCGTCAGCAGCCAGAGATGATGCGTCTGAACCCTTCGTGTCTCCGTGTGAACGGAGGTCTGGTTTTTCAGGACTTAATCAAGAAACATGCAAATGCAACCACAGGAAATACAGAGAAATCAGGTTAGCGGAATAAAAAAGGATCAACAGGCTGGACCGGCCTTTATTCAGTTGCTATAACAACAGATGTGCTCCCGCCTGGTGCGGCTGGGCGCTGCAGAGGTACAGGCTGTCCTCCGCGATGGAAAAGCCTGTACAAAGTTAGGAGATGGGGAAGGTGCAGAGATGTGGCCTCGGCGCACGTTTGTCCGCCGGTACAGATTGAGGTTGATTACCTTTGAACCGGCAAATCTCCAAAAGGCCATTCCCATCTCAGAGTGCGCTGGGGGGGGGGCTTGACTGGGGTTATCCCGCCTTCAAAGGATCGGAGGGGGGCCGCGTCGGGATACAGTTGTATTGGCTAATGGACACTTTGGAGGGCTCTCCATCTTATTAAGATTTAGAGGAACGAGTTCTTTACATTATTTCTGATGTACAGAACTCGATTATTTCCTAAAAGCATGATTGCAGAAATATTAGGGGATCTTATTATTATTATTATTATTATTATTATTATTATTATTATTATATGCATACGATAGGTTTTGTTTAATAAATATGTGATAAATTGCATTACGACATTTTAAGGATTATCAATAAGTATTGCTATTAATATGTACAAATCAGCCATAACTTTACGAGCACTGACAGTGGAAGTGAAGAACATTGATTATCTCATTGCACCTATTAGTGTGTGTGGGGGGGGGGGGGGGGATTAGGCAGCAAGTGAACATTTTGTCCAAGTTGATGTGTTAAAGCAGGAAAAATGGGCAAGAGTAAAGATGTGAGCATCTTTGACCAGGGCCAAACTGTGATGGCTGGACGACTCGGTCAGAGCATCTCCAACACGGCAGCTCTTGTGTTGGTGTTCCCGGCCTGCAGTGGTCAGTAAGTGGTCCAAGGACGGAAAACATGGTCGGTCAAGGCTCACTGATCGGGGAGCGAAAGCTGGCCTGTGTGGTCCGATCCAACAGAAGAGCTGCTGTAGCTCAAATAGCTGAAAAGGTTCATGCTGGTTCTGATAGAAAGGTGTCAGAACACGCAGAGCATCGCGGTTTGGGACCGGTCAGGGTGCCCATGCTGCCATCATGTTTTGGCTGATCGGAGTATAAAAAAAAGAAATGCTATGATGAGTTTCGATTCCTGAACAAGAAAAAAAACAACATATATATATTACCTCCATTTATTAATATCTCGCCGTCACAATCACGGATGCTATTATGTATATTTGAGTATTAATGATTAAAATATACACTGGGGGGGGAAAAATCGATGGTCAGTGCTGCAGCAAAGCGCGCGGTCAGGACATCAGCGCAGAAACCATGATATCAATCAGCCGCACACTGCAAAAGATATCCAACTCAATAAGTCATTAAGTCTCATATTCCTCTGAACACGTGGAGAAATACACCAGTGTCACCTGTTTCCCGTGTAACATCAACATCCCAGAATTAAGTTAAAAAAAAAAAGAGTTATACAGAGCACGCGCCTTGTTGGATGGTGTTCTTATCAAGAAATCGCCCCTTTAAAAGTGAAATTATCTCATCCCTCTGTGGGGTTGTTTTTTTTTAAAGTTGGATTCTTAAAACGAAGGTCTCAGCGACGAGAGTAAATCACCTGTTAGTGACACTTTGTGTGCAGTGCGGCGGGATCCCTTCTCTCCATCCCGCAACTCAAAGGCACAGAAACGTGAAGCCGCCTCCGTCACACAACCTGCAGATCCCCTCAGCCCTGTTTTTGCACCACCCTGTCGTGAAATCCAATACGTCTCCTTTCTCGTGGATTCAAGATATCTGCCCCATGCAGCCACCCCACCCCTCCTCGCGCGTGTCCGGGAACGGCCATGAAAAACCGCCTCTCCCCCCACGACAGAGAATACATTTTTTTTTTTTTTTCTTAAAGAGAAGGAAAAATAAAAAGCTCCATACCTGTGCAAAAACAGCCGCTGCTTGTTGTTAGCAAGCCACACCAGGAGCCCATTGTAGAAGCTCGCCTTCTGCCTTCTGCAAAGGGCTCCAGACATCACGGCATTTATTTGAGCTCAAACTCTGTCACTGTTGACTTTAGCACAAAGCAAAGATTTCACTGCCCCGCTAGTTAAAAAAAAAAAAAAAAATGATTATTTTACAGAGATATCGATCAGTGTGCTATATAAAAAAAAAAAAAAAAAAAAAAAAAATACCAGCTTAGCATTATATGTCTAAAATGAATAGAACGAAATTTAATGTCTGTGTAAATTTACAGAGCTCCGGCGTCCTATTCAAAGTTTACACTTGTGCAATTTGGTTTGCGTGCGTGTGTACTCTTCCTATATGTGGGCATAGCCTCCACTCTATTGTTTACTGCCTTTGTTTATTCGCAGATCACGCTGTTTAAAGTACGATCTGTAAAGAGGGTCTGGAGAATAAACGCACACTTTTGGGCCCTACGTGTTCAGGAGGCGGAGGGGTGTCATGAGGGGAGCAGAAATGTCCCCACACTGCCTGGCCTTGGATTTGAGCTCAGCGGGGAAGGACAGGCAGTAGGAGAGGGGAAGGGGGGGGGGGGGGGTCGATTCATTTGGGCGACAACAAGCCTATATTATATAACAA
>JAVQJF010090130.1:0-14906 GCA_036023855.1 Gadopsis marmoratus
CACACACACTCACACACACTCACACACACGCACACCCACACACACACACACACACACACACACACACACACACACACACACACACACACACACACACACACACACAGCATGTTTGGCAGCCGATCTCTCAGCTGGGTTCAGGTAAACATACAGTGCCTGGTGTGTGAACTGAGAGAAGCACCCAGGCTATTTAAACCCTTTCCCTTATTTACATCTCTGTTAGGTGAACAAACGGCACACATTTGTGACTACACACACACACACAAACGCCATATGTTTGCCCAGACAGCATCGCAGCGTTTTGCTCAGCTCAGTGTCGCCTTGCTGCCTGTGTGTGTGTGTGTGTGAGTGAGTTCTAAAGCACTCGATGATGGAGGAGTGTGTGTAGTGTGATATGTGGGGCTTAAGCTCGTCTCCAGCCATGCCCACTGTACGACAGTGTTTATGCACGATGAGCCAACATAAGTAATTGTACCTAAATAGCATGCAGCCGTTTTCTCTTCTCGGGGTAAAGCGTGTTGACGCCTCAGGCCTAAAACTTATGGCGAGGCCCACGCTCTGGTGTAGACTGTGACCTTCGAGGTTCTGTGTAATTACACACATTTAGTTTCGGTTCAGAAACGCATTCTCACATCCTCGCGTTTACACATGCACGCACTGTGTGACGCGACTTAACACAGGTTTTATATATAAGCCTGCAGGGGCATGCAAAAATCTGTAGGATCCACGCCGACTGTCTCGCTCTCTCCCTCTTTCTCGCCGCGTTATGTAAAATAAATGATGTAAGGATGACGTGCACGCCGAAATGACAGTGAAAGCCATCTACCGCTGTCGATAACACGGAGGAGATGCCAGCAGACAGAGATCAAAGTGGGTTCATCTCTATCTGTTGAGGTCGCCCCGCGGCTGCAGGAATAACAAACCGGCTGCGGATGTCGAGGCGCTAGAGGTGTCTGAAAACAGGCAGCGGTATTCAATATCATCACTTCACCTGACTCTGTTAGAAACAATAAATGTGTACAGGTAAGCCTCTGCTCAGACGGTCATGTTTGAATCCGTAGTTGCTGTATTTCGTTTCATTTCAGCAGGTTTCACGCTGCTGCAAAACGAGGTCGGGGAGTTTTCCACTCCCGGCTTGTGATTGGCCTGACTGACACCCCCCATAACACACCTGTGCACGTGTGGGTGCTTCTGTAGATCAGCAGCTGGAACATTATATTACCACGGTAACAGTATGAGTTTGATTCCCACAGGGGCCACCCAAACTAGAAACATACACACCGTTTCATGCTGCACAACTTTTATGAAGCTGCCGACCCGGTTTTAGTTGGAAAACTCTGGATTGTGTTTTAGCGAGGACGAGAGGAAACGGGAGACGTTTTAAAGCAACGATGCAGACGCCCATGTTCACTGTTCGGCGTGGGTATTTTGCTCCAAAGGCTCACTTGTTTTTGTTCACATTTAAAAGCGTGTTCTGCATTTTCAGTTAAAGTTCCGCTGCACACAGCTCTCTTTGAAAATGGTGGGGCGTGGTTTTATGTGGACGGGAGGCCAAAACACGGAGGAATAGATGTGTTTTCAGATCTAATCGGGTCTATTGTATTTCTTGCAGAGGACAGGAAGAAGCCTTTACTTTGGAATTAATATTCCTCTCGAACTGTGGAAGATGCAGTGTTGTCAACCAACCGTATGACTGCCCTGCCTCTCTGCTGTTTGTGCAAGGCGTTTCTGATCTTTTAGCTTGCAACTGTGTGTGTGAGTGTGACCTCTTGGTGTGTGCGTATGTGGGCTAATCTTAGATTTAGCGCTGGCTTCAGCCACCGACGAGGATTAAGAGACAAAAGCACATGACGAGTGCTGCTGGACAGAGCTCAGTAGAAGAAGTAGCTGCAGACCCCTATGAGATGGTACCTCAGGAGTATTTAAGGCACAAAGTCTGCTGCAGCCAGCAAACAAAAGATCTTTGTTGAACGACATGAAGGTTTTTACAGTTGCACGGATTCAGAGGTAGTAAATATGCCACTTAATACTTTGAAAGGGGTGCGTTTGTTTCTGTAGCAGGTAGATCCTTTGAAAGCTTCCCTGGAGATACTGACTGTGTGTCAGTTAGACAGCTCAGGGGGCTATTTTAAGGTGCCGTCTAGTCATTTAATCATTTGAACCGGACTTCACTCTCCAGTCTAATGTAATGTCCGATTGAGCCCGTGTGTGAATAGAGCAGGTCACCACCCGGAGAGTTCACAGCGAGCGAGGCCAGCTGCTTTGTGCTCCTTTCTGTATTCTGCTTTGCACCCTTTTTGTTGACATTGCAGATGCATCTAAATACATGTAGTATTGATGTCAATGCAGAAACAGCCATCATTTCGGAGGAGACGTCCTCCTCCTCCTGTACGCTCTACCCGGGCCTAAACCAGAGTATTTCCAGTAGGTGAGAACTGGAAATTCAGTTAAAAATTATGTTCCATCTGTATGGCAAGCTGGCTAATGAGGCTTTCCTGGTTAAATCAGTTGAAACACAGATTGGTAAATATATTAAAAAAAGAAGAGGGACATCTAATACCCCTTCACATGAAACATAAATACCCAGAAGTGATCCATTTACAACTGGCCTGTGTTGTCACAGTTGCACAAATGAGCTCAGGCTTGTATTGCAGATGCTGCACAACAACAGCGTCATTTTCCCAACACCACCCCTGCTGTCGCTCAAATATTTTTCTGAAAAAGCCAGAGCACTTAGCGCCATTTATGATTAGCAGTGGAAACAAAAGTGCTATTCACGAAAATAGACGGCGGCTCCGAGTGGGAGGATCCATATTAATGTACGACCGTAGGTCCACGCCGGCAACGACAACATGACACAAAGCGACAGATTTTCATTTTAAAACAAGCGCTGTGAGACGAGCAGCGACATTTAGGAGACGGGGCAAAAGAAGGAGAGAGAGAGAGAGAGAGAGAGAGAGAGGGGGCAAAAAAGGAAGAAGACAGATGGCAGGTTCACACTCAGCCAACAACAAGTGCTGCTTTTGCCAGGATTACAAGATGCAAAACGGACAGTCCAAGGTAGGAAGATGGCGTGAAACTGTAACCGGGGACACTGCCAAAGAGATGATGTCACTCCACACCGGTGAAAAACCACCGGACGCCGGAGACACAAGCGTCGATCCAAAACATTTTCCAGAAAAGGTGCGACAATGAAAATGATTCAATCAGCCAATCGGACAAACGTTATTTGTGAAGCGCCTTCGTAACATTTTACAGGTTGACTGGTGAGCTGATGATGTAACAAAGGCGCACAAAAACAAATTTAACCAATAAAATAGACGAAAGTATATAGTACATAACGGGCGATGCGTTGTCAGAACGATGCCAAATATGTTGACTATTGATCACAAAATTTACCTGCAACATTTACCTTCCTTAGTCCATAGTAAGCCCCTATGAGCTCATGCTACCTGCTATAGATCGCTTGACAATCGCAACCTCATCCCGTGGCATCATCCTCTCTCCCTGAGCACTGAGCATATCGTCTCGTCTTTTGCCGCCTTGGCCCTTTCACCCCGCCGCAGCTTGTATGGGTGAGTGGGCTCAGGGGCCGAACCGGAGCTCTCAAATGCCGAAATGAGAGAGGCAGCAGGCAAGGTAAAGGTCGCGCTTTTCTCTTCGTTCACAGGTCCTGCTGAGACGCTCGGAGGCTCAGGCGCTTCGGTCGCTTTATAGTGCCGAGTGACCTGTTGGTGCATACGGGGGGCTGTAACGGCAGTGCACTTAGGACCAGAGGTGGCCTTTACAAGCACACAGGAACTTACTGTGGGCCAGAGAAAGGCTTTGCTCGGAGCTTTCTGCTGCGTATCGAGTTCCTCTCCTCTGACACACACCGCCTCACTCAGGCCGTGCTCCCAGACAATTGACCGTGTAGCATAGATTTAGCGTATTCTGTGTGGAGTGCTGATTGGGGCCCTGGAGGAGCGTCGCTGGCATGTAGATCAATGCGGACGTGCACCAGAAATCAGATACAGCCCTCTTCTGTGTGGCTTTGCCTTTGACGGGTGGAAGGAGATCAGTAGCTGGACGCGAACATGTTGAGGTCAGGCCGCGTGTCAGGATACAGATTCACCGGCAAGTCGACAGTGTAAGAATAGCAACGACAAGTGAGCGGGCGTGGTGGAGGTGGAGAGCAAGGCCTGTCGGTACGCCATGTGCTGCACAGACGAGACACTGGGAGTTGACCCTCGCTGCCTTTCTTCTCGTCCTCTGAAGAGGGAAGCAGGAGATGGAGAGGTGGGAGGCCGGACACGTTCACCAGTCATTCGCCGTTTATTTACTCTCCTCTCCTTCTCTTGCTCTCTCCGTTCGGCCTGGAGGTCGCTCGGCTTCCTCCCTTTGGGTAGGAGAGAGGAGAATCGCAGCTCACTTACTTTGAAGTCTGTCTTGAGAGCTTGGCAGAGTTGAGCAGGCTGGCGTCTCGCTCTTTGGCAGTGCTGCCGAGTCCTGGAGAAGTTGTAGAGCTGCTGGCAGGAAGCTCTTCTGAGTGTAATGATAATAGGGACGACTCAAGCCGATACTGAAAATGTAGCCAAAGCTTTCATTTTCATGATATACTGAAGCCATTATTTAGGTTATAGCCCAGCGTCGTGTTCAGACACGCGACTTCGATCCTCATATGCTGTTTCCATCCACAAAATGCCGTCGTTTAGACGTGAATAAACAGACACAGCAGCATTTATGTGGTTCAGAATAATGTGAACGTCCTGGAAACCAGAGTCATTGTAGATTTATTTGATAGTGAGGTCAGGATGTGGTTTAATGGGTCCTGGTCTGCAGCCAGCTTGATCAGACGGGAAATGTCCATCCGTTTGGCCTCATGTATGTCACTATCCCATTTCTTTGATAATAAAAAATTGATGTCGGCCTCAAACGTTCAGCATTGGGAGAACTATATACTTTCAAGGGCTTTTATTTCTTTGCATTCGCAAAAGTGCAGGTGACGTAAGGCGTCCTGCGGTTGGTATAGCAACGTCACTCAACATCACAGACGTGGTTTTTATATTTCACGAGTCAAAATGGCGTCGTCGTTTTCTCCGCCGAGTTTGCGTAGGAGCTAAAAAAGTCCCTCAAAATGGTGTTTTTGCAGTGCAAACACGATAAAAAGGGGAGGGGAGATAAAGGAGATCCTTTGGTCCAAAAATGCCTATTGAGAGCGATGGACGAGTGTTAAAGGATGATCACAACGTGGGTTTCATTGCAGCCAAAACGGAGAAGGAGGGGAGGTGTACAGAAGACTTATGGTGGTCCAGTAGAGACACATTAATACAAAGTTACGTGAGAGAAAATGGATCGTGATCGCTTTGTGTTGTAAATAAGTGTTTAAGAAATGGCAAATAATACTGATGTGATTTGAGCTGCTGCATGCAGGGAGCCGGAGCAGCGAGTCACGAGGCGGAGTTGTTTGGCTACACGCACTGCAAAGTGTTTTCTCCAATGCATCTTAATTAGCCCCCTCCTGTTTTCTGCTAATCCTTCTTTCATAGTTCATTTCTTCCAACAACCTCCACTCTGTCTTCCTCCCATTGTTTATGTCTTTCCTGTTCTTTGCAAGATGCCTGCAGACTGAGAGCTTAAAGGGCTACGCACACACACACACACACACACACACACACACGGTAAATGCAGCGAGCATCTTCGCAGCATTGTCCCTTCAGTCACACGAACGTGTTGCCATTGTTCGGCTGCCATTGTTCACACTTTTGTCAGTCAAAGTGCCGCCTCACTCCGCCTGTAGCTGTGCGGCTTCATGGCAACGCGGTGTTCACAGCGAGCGCCCGGATCTGGTTGGAATGCTCAGGAAAAGTTGCGTCTTATGGTCAAAGGTTTTGTAAAGTACCACCTAAGGCTGTCCAGCCCTCTGCAGGTCTAATGATAAGTGTTTTCTCTTTGAGACTCTTTGAGAAGATGTTGATAAAAATGCTGGTTTTACTCCAACGGCTGATTGATTTTACTTTAGTGATATTAATGGACGATGACTTGTAAGTATATTATCAAACATTTGTTGGTTTCAGCTCCACAGATGGGACATTTGATATTTTAAATTAAATTTAGATGCTCAGGCAGAGCATCTAAATTTGGTCGCCCTCGGCTCTGCCAGCTTGTGAAGGCCTTTTTGAGATTCATGGTGCTATTCTGCAGTCTGAACAACCGATCAATGAATTGGAAAAAAGTCAACAGATACATCGATAACGAACATAATCACCTGCTATGCCAACCGCCGGCTCTGATCTCTCGCCTTTCATTGGTCTCGACGTTCAGGCAGAGTGAGGGGATGTGTTCTGCATACGTGTAACCGGAGATGTTTTGGTGTGTGCAGGCGTATTCCTGCCACCGTTTGTTCTCTTTCCGCCCTTTCACGTCTCCTCGCTTTCTCCCTTTATGCAGAGCAGGGAATTAGAAGTTCTGGGCCGCAGATATTGGTCAGGACGGCGATTACTGACCGGTGAAAGGATCCTCATGGCCCACTGAATCGCACACACACACAGAGGTCTCTGGCAGCGTTCGGGAGCAGTGTTACGTAAGGAGTCTTGCAAGTGAAGTGTGTGTGTGAAATTTGAGGAGACGGGGAGGAAGCCTCCTGCCTCCTGCCCCCCCCCGACTCATCCGAGCTGTAAAAGACGGTGTGTTTGCATGTGGGAGGAGGACCGGTGTCGCATGTGCACATTTACATGTCTCTGCATTCACACGAACACGCTGAGGTGTGTTGGCGTGCGCGTGCATGAGTCGCTGCGCGCCGCTCGGTGGGCTCATTAACTTTTATAGACTGCAGCCTGAGCTAGGAGGAAATGGCCGAGCCAATACGCTGACCCAGTGTGCAGAGACGCAAAGCGCACGCCATTCGCTCCCCAGCACCCGCCCCCGTCCGTCGTGATCGTGATTAATCGCTCCGGGAAACAAGGATTTGGCCTCTTCATCAGCAAAAAGACAAATTCATGTTTGCTCTGTTGGTAAAGGTCCAGCAGCCTTTTCCGTTGCACCCACCTCGCCCTTTCATTATTTAAATGCGCTGCAGTGTTAATCAAAAGTTTGATTGATTTCATTGATTTCTCCTCTGCAGTGTGAGCTGTGTTTTTGGAGCTGTGCTCGGTAGAGGGGCGAGTGTCAGAGTTTCCACTCCTTGTTCCGGAGGATCTTGATGGTTTGTGGTCAGCTGAGTGCATCTGCGCGGCGGAGGCTGATGGCTGTGGTTGGATTCCCAGTGGTTGGATTCCCAGTAGAGAAGTTCCAGGCTTTCAGGAGGGTCTGGCTTGGAGTAATTGCCCTTTAGAAAGGCGTATTTCTGTTCTGTATATGAGGCTGTGGTGCTGACCACTGTTTTGTGGCTGTTCTTTGAATGTAGACGAGCCTAACGCAGGACACAGTGTTCAGCCTTTTCCTAAATCTGAACCCGGAATATGAGCTCGAGACCTCGCGTTTAAAGCCTCAGGTTTTGTTCTGCAATATGGAAAATTGCTGGTGTTGTATTTTTTTTTTTGTAGCTGAATAATTGCGATTTGAACTGTGATGACAGCTTTATAGCCCTCTTGAGCTGTTTATTATTGGCATAATTTGTTATTTTCCTCCCCCTTCGCTTTTGATGCAAAACTAGTCTGCACTGGGAATCGAGCCTGAGAGCTCCCAAATTAGACCAAATGAAAAAGGCAAAGCAGATAATCAGGCCTTCTGTTTATAATTTCACAGGACTTTATTAATGAGAAAATCCTGCTTTGCATCAGCACAGCTGATTAAAAAAAAATAATGGCACCATTTTTTATTCTTTGCTCTTAAAAGTGATGATATGTGTAACAGTTTTAAGCCCCATTATACGTAACCTATTGGTTTTAATTAGTATGATTACCATAAACAAATGAGAACATAGTTAAGACAACAGTTTCCCGTAAACACATCTGCTTCCTAAGGAACCAAGGGAACCAAGAACCGGTTCCGTATTGTCACGTTCATAAGAAATTTATGTTTTCAAGCAAATCAACAGTGTGCTCATGTCTTTTGCATAAAAAAAAAGTAGATTTTTTAGTAAAATACAACTCGTTGAAGCGCAGCCCCCCGGGATCAGCACCGCTGGGCTGTGAGGTGAGTCTGGCATAGTGGCAACACGCAGTACTGCAACTTTTGGCCACGTTGCTTTCTTCCATTCATAACCATTTTATGAAATACATTTTTTTTTAAAGAAAGGAGCTGCTGTAAAATGGCGAATCCATTCTGTGTGTGTGTGTGTGTGTGTGTGTGTGTGTGTGTGTGTGTGTGTGTCACAGAAACGTATTGAACCTGTGGGTGCGAGATCATAGTGGTTTCAGCAGAATGGCGTTCCATAAACATGTTATCTTCTCCTGGGGATCCTGCCCTTAAATGCTTTCTTAATGGGCCCCCTCTCATCCTGCAGAGGCCCCGCAGCTTATCAATGATTTAGCAGCGGAGTGATGGCGTGGACCTAATGATCCATCCACCCCCATTAATATTGCAGCAGATCACAGACGCACACACACACATACACAGCAGGGTCATGACATCACGCAGCATTACTACAACTTTTTATTGTGGGGAATGTTGTAATATCTCATGAAAAACATGCAATTTCTTTTAATTTTGTCAGGGAAAAATAATCTGCAGTAATTGCATGAAAACGAAGGTCCCACTCATTAATCCAACGCTGTGCAAATTGAGATCTTAGTAAGTGTGGGCCGAATGTGACCCTCAGCTTGTTAAATAGCCTTTTGGTCGAAGTGTGTGCAAGCAGCAGTGACGTTTTCTTGACGTGACCATTTTAGAGGAGACTTTACCTCGAGCCGTCGGATGACGTAGCCGCATCGCCAAACGCTGTTTTTTAACGTAACGTGGGAGTAAAATCAGCAACCAACATCTCCGTAAATTAGCACTGGAAGTTCTTGATGAGACAAGTTCTGCGAGGCTCGGCGTCTCTTCACGGGTTTCTGTTTCTTTGAGTGGAATCTATCTTCTGTAAAGGAGCGGACATTTCTCATTGAAGTGATTGGGTACTTTCTCAGTAGGCAAGTTGGGCAACAAATCAGCCAGTTAATCCAGAGAGTGCCTCCTCTCTGAAACCGCATCCGGCAGCAAATCTCACACTCGTCTCGTGGGCCAGAACACTCAGGAGGATTTTACTTCCTCTAGCTTTTTTGTTCGTTTTTGTTTGTTTCTTACTCCACGTCCTCGCCGCCCGCTCACTTTCTGCCCTGCTGTTAAATCTCATGCTCCCCAGACACGTGTTTTCCTGAGGCCTCATTAAGGCCCGTTGGCATCCATTTAAACAGAAAATATGTTTCCCCTCTCGCTTCCTGCGCACAACGCGGCGTTGATGTCAGCGCAGCGTTGTCGCCGTAGGCTATACCTGGCCTCGCTGTCTACATAACAGAGCTGGCATAAAACATTAGTTAAGCAGTAGAAGCAAATTATTCCTGGTGGATAAAGCCAATATCATAAGTACTAAAGCAAGCAGGTCAGTTTGATTTATGTCAAATTAATTTGGACTGCAGTCAACTGTTAATTTAGGTAGAATGCATCTGTGGTTATTGACAGGAAGCACGCGTCGAGTTGGGTGGTAGAAATCAGGGGAGATGGAGGTGAGGTTCCGCTCAGCCACCTGGGAAGGCCGCCCATTGGTCCACAGCTGCGTGGGAGGAGGCAGGACAGGCCCTCAGAGCTGTCGCTCTTCATGCCTTCCCTCCTCATCGACTGTAAATGTCCTGAACACTCGTGCACGCTCACCAGGCTTCCATGTCTTTTTGTCGCTGTGGTTTTGTTCACTACTTACACCACCAGTCCTTTATCGCCTGTCAAAGATGACTAACAATCACGAAATAAACATACTGGAATCTGGAAAGGAAGCGGGTGAAATCTTACCATTGCAGCGTTCTAAAGAAATTAAATATGTCAATTAATTAATTAATTAATGTCCATGTTACCAGGCTCCCAAAGGAGCTCACTGACCGTGTGGAACCTCTCAGGGTTTTTGCCTCAGCAACTATACTAAAACAGCTTTTCATAAAAAGCTTGGGACAAAAGAAGTGCCAACAAAACACTATAAATGTGTTGCAGACCCAGATTTAACGTGCGTTCATGTGGGGGTGCACTGATCCCAGCTTTACTCTCCAGATAACCTAAACTCTGGGTTGATACAGAGCCTGTGCTCTATTTTCATTTCCAGTTTAAAATAAAAAAAAATGTGCCCTAAGGTGCCCCTGAGCTGATCTTCCTTCTGTGGAGACGGTAACGTCTCCGAACCTCTTCGCTGTAAGGGAGACGTTCGTACGCTGCTTCTTGTTCTGTTCCAGTTGCTGCCTGATGTGCAGCGTTCGTCTCTTCAGTTAGCATTATGCTTATGTATGTGCATGTCTCTAATACGCTTCTGTAACTTATCCAAGTGGATGACGTGTGGATACGGCGCCACAGCTTCAGCCCTCACCTGAGCCTAGCTGGGGGAGCAGAGGGGGTTCAAGGGGAGGTTGAAAGGGAGGGGAACCTGACCACAGTGGGACGTCCTGTCACATATAGTCATTCTCAACCCCCCCTCACTTCCTGTACCTGGTCCTCTTCTCTGTCCCCCCCATTCCTCCTGCTGTGGGTCAGGGAGCAGATAATATGTCCATGTTTGATTGTGACCCCGTTTATGCTTTATACGTTTGGGATAGGGCACCAATCGGACCTCACATAATCTTAAGCTTTAATGTATCCAAGAAGGATTGAAGACGGATTGAAAATTTTAAACATTAATTCTAGCCAGACGTTGGGAGGTGTAAATGCATCCGCCTCTCTGTGTTACAGATGTAATCTTTACTCCTCCCCTAGAGTAACTGTCAGGAAGTGTCTGGATGTTGTTTCTAAATACGTTCGTGGTCTGTCTCTAAATATAAAAGCAGCGACAGTTACACTGAAATTAGCCGTTTGTTCCACAAGGAGCACCGAGCTGCTGTTCATCTGATCCCAGATCAGTTCTACTAAGTGCTGAATGATCTGTGTGGGGGCGAGAGAGCGACGTGAAGAAGACAAAAACCGCAGTTCGTACATACGACTTCATTCGTGTGTTTGTGTTGGCTGTCGGGATAGTTGTGAGCTAACGCTAGTTCTCTCCTCCTTCCGGACTGGATGAGTGCCGACGCCGGTTTGCACGTAGCCGGGAAACAAAGGCGGATTGCAATCTGATCTGTGATCTGGCTGTGGGAGATGCACGTGTGGTAATGTGCAAATGAAAGAGAAAAGTCTCACCTGGATGTGTGTGTGTTCATGTAGCCTCTCTTGGAACGGACTTGTTTTGGATGCAGCGCTCGGTATGTGCTCCGGTCTCTCTTCCTAATCGTGTGCATTTGTTGCTGCCTTGGCCCCCGTTCCAGAGGCCAGCTCAGCCCCAGTGGGCGGCAGACTGGGCCAGACCGCATTAGGCCGCTTTGGTTCAGAATCACAAGAGGTCGGTATAATGGTTATTTTCCCCCCCCGAATAGCTTCTGCAGCATGGAGCTCCGGCAGGGTGGTGGGAGGGGTGGAGGCGTCGGTGGGAGGGGTGGAGCTTGACTCTCACTGAACACAAAATGTGGACCAAATGAGCGCTGACTTTTTTTCTTTTCTCTCTCTTACATCAGCTGTCTTTTCTGTTTCTCTGGGTAATTGGAACTCAGGTTATTAGCAGTTAAGGAGAAGTTGATGCTTAAAACCTCCATTTTTTTGTGTGTGAGAGGATGAAGGCGACATCGTGAGCCCGTCCTCTGAATGTCTGCTCGCTAGATATTGTCCCATTGCCTCTGCAAAACGGTTTTATTGATTGGGGGGGGATACTGGAACCGAACCACCGTCTTATAAACTGCTTAGGAGAAACGGTGAGCACAGAGATGCAGAAGCAGGAGAGCAGTTAGTCTACGTTTGTGATGGCTCAGGCAGAATACGTGCTTCCATCCCCTCCCCTCCCCTTCGTTTTGTCCGCCGTTCTCTGTGATCCCACATTAACACATCAGAGCCGAGAGGTTTCACAAAGTCCTCCATCGCAGTCCTCCGAGGGGACCCTGGCTCTTTTTTGAAAAATGCAACACATCACCCTTACTAGTGGGAATAAAAAGGTCCAATCAAATACAGGTGAGTGACATGGGAGCTCACGAGCTCAGCTCTGTGACTGGCAGCCGGCGAGGACAGCGCCGCCATTGGTTGAGAAGCTGCTGTAACAGAATGCGACCCTGGAGGCTGTGCAGCAGCCTGGTAACTGCACAGGAAGAGAACACATTCAGCTGTGATGCACAAACATCACAGCTGGCATTGCTGTTCAACAACTTGCTATCATGGTGTCGTCACTTTGAATCAAAGTCAGAGAGAAGCCAAAGCTGTGCAAATATTAAAAATGGAAAAAAGAAATCCCTTAAATAAATAATAGTTCTGGTTTTCTTTCTTTGGCCTTTTTTTTTGTTGTCAGGTGCTAAGTTGTCGCTTTGTTATTGTTTTTAACGATGTATTTATTGAAGACAAATACACAAAAACTAAAATACATTTAGGAACAGGGTTATTCTCCTCCCTGTATATACCTCTCATCAATGCAGCACATCTGGTGACCTCAGCCCCTTGTAGCGCTTCATACGTATCTGTATTTTCCATAATGGGAATAAATTGTCGGCATATTGTAGAATCACAGGTCTCCCATCTAAATATATGTGATGTTCTCCATTGACAGATAGGAAGCCACTGACCTACATGCGGCCTATTTACAGGGTTTGTACAAAGTCTAGAAAAGTTTGGAAAATGCTTAATTTGATAAAGAATTGGAGAGTCTGTAAATATTTGGTTTGCGTGCATTGACGGTGCTGGAGTTTTACTTTAGAAAAAGCTGTACGAACCCCGCATTCATATTTGTCCTTGCTGGCATGTTAATAAGTACTTTCCTTTTGGTTTGGAGGATTGGATCAATTGGCCGTTGGATGTGCGTGCTGCTGCCTTTTAAAACAAAAGCATAATTCGTAAAATGCATCGTTAGTCATGTTTCCTTTCCTTCTTCGGCACACAGTCGTGGCTTCTGTTTCTGAAGAACGGACATCTGACACGGCAAGAGTTCAGCACAGAGGAATAAAACAACAACTAAGGTGATTAACAGGAGTGGAATCGAATGTTAATGAAATGGCTTGTTTGGCGTGTAACTGACGGTTGAAAAGGAACTGATGAATCCTCTTTAGGTGGATCGAGAAAGAGTAGAGGGAGGGGAGAGATGCAGTGCCTGGACTCCTAAACTCCTCTGATAATTCCTCCTTTAATGCAGTAAAAGTTCCAGCTCGTTTTTCTCAGGTGGATTCGTTTGCACATAAGTGCGTTCACAGCGACAGTTGTGTCAAGCGCCCGGGTGGTGGAGCGCTGCGCACTTCTCACCCTCAACGGCTGACATCTTGGCTACGTAGTGGAAAAGCACGTTCATTTTTATTCATCTTTTTAATAAAATTGAATTGAAGTCAAGTGAGGAAACAAAGCCGGGAGATATTCTTGAGGCCGACAGTCGCTGTCGAATGTTGGCAATGATGCTCCGCCCGGCTGCAATTAAACTCGCCATTTTAAAAAGACGAAGAAGCGGTCAAATGTTGTGCTTCTCATCTCCGATAAGTGAAACAACTGCTGCCCTGTCAAAATTCACGCATTATGCAAGTAAGTACACAGTGCCACAGCACAAGATGATGGATGGATGATGGCAACACGAATGGATGAAAACACATGACAACACAACATCACACACTCTGTGATGTTTCTTAACGGTGCCTTCGTGTACCGTTAATAGCATTAAAATAACAATCTGCAGTCCTGCGACAGTGAAGTCCACCTCCTCTCAACAATTATCGTTGCACTTAAAGCACCAAAATTAGCTAAAATGTAAAAGCAGTCTTTGACCACATACCCTCGACTGAAGTGTACGTGTTGAACTCTCCAACACAATTTATGTGTCTAAGCCCGGTGGGCTACTGCTGCATTACTACATAAAAGTACATCTTACACCATGACTAGCTTCTCTGGGAGGATGTGGGGGGTGTTAGGGAAAGCTGGTCAACTCTGCTGCAGTACGTGTGTGTCTGTGTGTGTGTGTGTGTGTGTGTGTGTGTTGCGGCCTGCCGGTGAGCATTGCAGGTGCTGGCATGTCCGGGCTGCTGCCTAATCCCCATGGGAGCGTAAATAAGCTGCCTAGCTCTTCCTTCTTACATAACCGCTCTGCCAGAGAGAGGAGGGAGAGATGACGGCATGGGTACAGAGACGGGAGGAGGCCGCTGAGGAGAAAAGATGAAAGCTGTAGGAGAATGTGGGGATGAGGAGACAACGGGGAAGGTGGAAGCAAACCTCATGTCTGTACCCCCGGGTGGGGGTGCTGGGAAATGTCAGACATTTAATTGCATTTGTGGCCCTGCTGGATCCCCTTTTTTTTTTAAAAGTGATCATTGGCAGCATGCAGCACTAGAGACACACACACACACATCTCTAAAGGACTCGTACATCCTCACAGGGAGACTCCGCTGTGATCTAAAACAGCGTGTGAGTTCCCCCAACCGAGTCTCACTCAGCCGCAGAAGTCTGCGTGACATTTTTAAAGATCACCAGTATCAGTTTTGTTTGACTGTGCATATTTGTTTTGTGCCAGGCAGAGTAGCAGCGACAAAGTATGAGAGGAGTCACAGAAATGGTACGTACAGCGATGAGCTGTAACATCCAGGCAGCACGGCACCCTGAGCAGCCCCATATGCAACAAGCTGCGATGCTCTGTGTGTTCTGACTCCTTTCTATCAGAACCAGCATCACTGTTTCAGCAGTTTGAGCTACAGAAGCTCTTCTGTTGGATCGGACGGGCCAGCCTTCGGTGGGCCTTCGGTGGGCCTTCAGACAGCCCTGACCCTGTCGCCGGT
>JAVQJF010090139.1:0-15000 GCA_036023855.1 Gadopsis marmoratus
GGATGCCACATCGTTTGATGGAAATGAAAATTATCAACCTACAGAGGGCTGAATTCAAAGAGACCCCAAAAATCAAAGTGAAACTTTTTGAGCAGTGTATGTTTGTTAAACTGAAGCAACCCTAGATCTGTAGAAGTGTTTTGTAATACCATATTCAGAAGCTTACTCCGAGTAACGACTACCTTCCGTGATGAGATGAGAAGCATTAAATTAAAATAATAACAGCAATACTGGAGTGTTATCAGTGAGGAGCATATTACGGTGTGCCATTTCAGAAAAGAGCAAGGGCATTCGTAGAGAGACCTTAATTAGGGATACACCTCTGCAAACACACCAGGAGATGCAGGCAACACAACACACATACCTCGACATAGTTAATTGGAAATGCCATCAGCTCATACAGAGAAGATGTCATTATTTCATACGCACGTTGCTCGCAGGAGTGGCATGGATTCGTTTCATTATATATACCTCAGCGATGGAAGAATGGTTGACGTGCACGATTTTCTTGTATGACAACAAATATATGTAATTATTAACCTAATGAGCTGCTAAAAGGAGGAGACTTAGGATTATACAAACAAACATGGAAACACTCCTGCGGACATCAATAGTAAGGGGGGGGAGTGTGTAGAAAGACACATTTTCTTCTCGCTACAATCAGGATGGAGACACAGAGCGTTAATTAATGGAGTCGGTTGAAAGGACGCTACGAGAAAAGTGTCCATCCAAGTGTCCAAGGTAAATGCTTGCAGAAGTGCCTTAGCATTATACAATAATTACAACCTGTCCTAGACTGATGAAAGAAAACAAGTGGATACAATTACTCTTGGGGCTTTACAGCTACACTTGTAACTGCAATTGATTACAGGCTTTGTTGTTTAGCTAAAGTGGAGGGTGGGATGCACAGGATGAGCTCTGTGATTACCGGCTACACGTTGATGGCCAAGATAAACATTCAGGAATGGGGAACATGAACTGCTTTTCCTTTAATCAGAGAAACGCTGTACTCTGTTCCCTTCAGTGATGCCCGTGGGGAGTAGTCATATTCATCACTTGTAGCGCTGTGGAGACGTGATGTCGGTCAGGAATCCCACAACAGCATTAACATACAAGTTTAGAACAATCCTCGATCACTGATGCAGAGTAACATCACAATAACCTAACAGACACACAGCGTTGACATATTTTTCCATTTAAAAAGTTGTTGTAAGCAGTGTGTTAGCAACAGTTGCCTTCTGACACACCCAGCGGGCTTACTGTCCCATTTAAGTCATCTTTGCAGTCTACTGAGAAATGCAAGTCCAATATTTGACCAGCTCCTAAAACAAATCTGGGTCTTTAGCTAGTGGATGTTTGACAGCTATTTGCTAACTTTCTCTTCCTGCTGTTGGGCTCTGGGCAGGTAGCGAACAGTGGGTTTATCAGAGCGTTTTGTTTAAAAGAGCAGCGACACTGAACCAAAACAGCAAAGTTGTGGGCTGTAAAACCAAAACAGTGAACTGAAAGATGCTAAAACACAACTCTTTTCACATTATGTGCATTCATTTGATCTATCTATAGTCATTTGGTCTATTTTTGGTACATAAAATGCAAATTTACAGAACTTTCAAAACATTATAGTGTTTAGTTGATGGAAGACTTTCAATTTTAAGATTTTGATTTCAATTGTTGCAGACTGCTTCTAAACCTACCTAGACCCTCTATTGTGGGAGAAATGTTTGTTCCAAGTATTAAGCATCTGCACAGACCAATGGATAACTTACCCAAAGCCAACATGCATGAATAATTGAAGAAAAACAACAAGTCCCAAACGGGACCCAAGGACAGTCAGGACAGGACCAGAATAGACTCTAGGATAATTACACCCGATCCAAATTGTGGTTGACCCGAACAGATGCAAACAGAGCGAGAACACCAACACCGGCAGCTGCAATGAAACGCCACCAATTATCAAGCGGCCACAGTGAAACAGAGTTGCAATACAGTGGCATATTTTTCCTCCAGTTCACAGTTCGCACTCGCTCTCTCACCTTAATCAACCACCGCTTCCCCTTTGATGGCTGTATGACGCACCGTGTAATTACATTCGATATCGAGTCTGAATTGATTCATGTGGGTATTAGACAACTTGGACCCAATCGCAATAGAATTACTCGAACAGACTGAGAATAATTTGGCTGCAGTCGTGGTCATTAGGAACCTGTGGACACGTAAAAACAACTCATCGTGATTAAATATGTGCATATTTATGTCTGCCCACGTGCACCGTCATAATAATACAATATTCTACATACAGTGACATTTACCTTAAAAAAATAACATATGAAAAATGCACTGCGTCGCATTTTTAACACTTACCTTGCTGACCACTTTATAGTTCATTCATACTTTGATTTAAAATTTGAAAAAATAAATGCAGATTTTGACTGTCTCTGGCAGCAGAATCGTGAGGATAAAATAAGCTTTTAGGGGTGTAGAGTAATGGAAAATGCTCGCAGCCAGGCAGCTTTGTTGCATTAGAGGCAGCACGGCATCCCATGCACCAACACTGCTGGTACAGAAACAAAAAGGGATGAAAGCCTGTCTGTCACTGTGCGCAGCGAAAGCCTGGCCATTGGAATGACGTTTGACAGGCTACTACACAGCAGACTTGCTCCAAGCCCTTTAAACCTATGGAATCAATACTGTGTTATAAAAAGCACAAGGTTACTAGGCGAGAGCAGCGCAGAACTTTAGTGCATTATGGAAGTACTTCAATCAATCAGAAAGACATTTCACTACACAGAATGTATGAGTAGCTTATATATTCAACAAACAAGAGATAAATTAGAGTCAAAGATTCAACTAATTCCCCCTCAGTATCATACTATTGTGAAATCAATACAAAATGTGAATGGGATTTTCTCCACAATGAATCAACGATTTCACGGTAATCTTTTTAATAACCAGCAACGGAGAAAACACAATCAGGACCCCTATTGATTTCTGTTTTGCTCCCGTGTACAGTCCTTCTGCTTTCCTTTATTAATGCTGCTGCTTTCAAGGAGATGCTTTTGTCCCTCAAACCTCTGCCCAATCAGCGACCATTAGTCTGCTGCCTCGCAGAACAGAGGATCAGAGGAGGACATTCCATAGGGGTCAACAGATTCAAACAACCCTGAGAAAGAGAAAGAAAAAAAAATGAACTGAAAACTGTGATCAAGACAATTTGCAAGTTGGTTGGCGCAGCCATTAAACTGGCGGTTTTATCAGAAATAATGAGAGGATGATTTGTGGAAATTAGGCCCATGTTGTTGTGAAAGGAGATCAAGGTGTCTGAAGTAGTTGCGCTGTGCTGGCAAGTCTTATCCAGCCTTATTTGCTTTCAGTCTAGTGAAATGTGACACGTGGATATGAAGATATCTATGCTATATTCTTCCACCTTGACACGAATAGCCAAGGGGAAAGCCAGGAATGAACACGCACACACACAGTGGAAAGAGAACAAACAGGGGATGAAAGAGAACCAATAAACCAAACCTCTGATCTTCCAAAAGTGAAATCAGAAAGCTAAAGGACAGTTGTTCAACAGGTGTCGAAAAAGACTAAACAGTTAACGGGGGAATGTTGGTTTGCTGGCAAACACAGAGGAGAAAAAGCCCTCCTGTATTTTCCATGTTTATATCACCGCTGATTTGATCAGGATTAGTGATTTTGGTTTGGCATATCAAAGCAAGTAGGACAAATCGCAAGTAATGCATAAAAGTCAAGGCACTATAAGCACGTCATGACAGTTCTGACAAAGTGCTCAGCTGTAGGCCACAGACACACAGTTTGGTAGACCCAAGGAGATGGACTAGAGGGAACAGATACTAAATAAAAATATATTCATTTACATCATAAATGCAACTTTACTGCTTCGGGTCACTCTCAGCAGTTAAAGCTCTAAAAAACAGACTACGTAGATTACCTGCCCACCATTTAACTTCAGACAAAGTTAGCGACTAGCTAGTGAACATAGTTTGCAACAGTTTGCAGCTAAAGAGCCAGATATTTCCCTCAGTGGTTGGTGGCGACCAAAACCAGAGCTAAAAGGAGAGTGAATATTGGATTACATTCACCAGCTGACTAATATTAGTGTATCTGCTGGGTGTGTAAATAGCTGTTTGCTAACAGGTTTGCCATATGAACTTCATAATACAGTATGTCATGGTGATAATATGTCAATGTTGTGCTCACAGCTTGTTTACACTGCCCCCAAGTAAGTGGCCAAAGAAATCAGTAATTATAGTGTTAAAGTAAGCCAACTTGAATTAAGTTGGTAGCCCAGGGTCATACAAACAAAAAAGACCAATGTGTAAGCACCCATAAATAATTCAATACACTCAGGGATTGTGTGATATGCCAATTACACATTGCTGTCTATCTGGCATTTCAGAGTCTGCTCGCTGACTTTTTGCCTCGTCTCAGCTTGTGCTTCTTTTACAATACTTCTTGTACCTCGCTAAAAGACGTTAGTGGTCCCCGTTTCAATATCTTGCTATCCCGTAATTTGAGGCCACATTGGCCGCTGTTGAAAGAAAAACATAGCGTCACTTAAACTGTGAATGAAACCAAGGTTTTATACACAAACTAATATAGCAAGTGATCAGTTCTAAGTTTATATAAGCTAACACTAACATGAGGCCAGGAAAAGCTCTGTAAGGAGGCTCGGGAGTTAGGCTTGTCAAGCGTCCTTTGACTAGTGGGTCTGCTCTGGGACACATAGTACATTAAAAGCGCCAAAACTAAGTTTATGAAAACTTTTGAATTATGCAGGCAGACATGAGGGTTAAGATTTCCTGTTGATGTGCCAGAGTTTGATGAAATGACATTTGATATGGGATGGGATCAAAGGGTTGCCCTTCTTGTGACATCGAGACTTTCTCTTTGACGTATCCCTGAAGTGCAGGCATCGTTCCCGTGATGCAGGCATCATTGGAATTTTCTTTCTATCCGACTTTTAAAAGAATGCTTTCCAGCAACCTTTCCATACCTCCCTTTGTTCTCTTCTAGAACAAAACCTCAGCCATACTGTGGCACCCCGTAAGAGTATCCAGGCAGAGGTAGAAAGGTTCGTCTGATCTTTACTGCTTTTATCAGGGTTGTTCATAAAGCCTTAGTGTCTTGGAGTCTCATGAGAAGGCCTTGGCACATGAACTCAGAAAGGCACATACAGTATATAGCTTCACAAAGACATAAGCTCTATTTGACATTTCTAAACACCACAGAAGACGAAGACTGAGCTCTGACCAAAACAACACAAATAAACAGTGTAATCAGTCTGAACAGTGTAACGCTGATACTCCTAATGACACGGTAGCCAAAGACATATGCAGCATACAACTGAAACGATTATTACAATTATGTTGCTGTTCATGCCTAAATACTGTAGTAGAATTATTACTAATAATAGATTTTATAATCTCCATCCGTCATCATAAAAATGTATCAACTGGGATGCAAATATTATTAATAGGATTTTCAAATGTGTCTGTTTTGCTTTTGTGATATAGATTCGGTATATTTAAATTAATATACAGGGGCAGGAGTCTCACGACTGATGATGTGATAGTAATTAGCAGTTATATTTTAAAATAATTAGTTAACCATAACGCATATATATAAATATGCATTTCAAACTGTCTGCTCCATTATATTTCAGTCTTGGGTGACTGGGTAACACCTGTGGTTACCGTGGTAACAACAAGTGCAGATTAATCCCATGGCGAGCAGTTACTTTGTCATAAACACAACAGCAGCTGGTGTATCTGTTTTACAGTGCAGCCAAACAAACTCCCATTGTTTCAATACAGAAGTCATCCTGTCATGGAATAGCACGGAAACGAGTTGGTTACCTTGATCATGCGTTGTTTTGTAGACACAATTAGGCATGTTGCATGAAATCACTGTAAGGGCTAACCTGAGTGACAAATATGTTTGCTGTGACTGCTCCGATACAGCATTAGCAGAGTGAGCAGTAAACAGTGAGGCCGATATCAGTTATATGAAATTACAGACAGTAACGCTGGATTACATGCAGCGTCGTTTTCTCTGAATTCTTGTGTGCGTTAGTCAGTTTGAATACAGCATAGGAATGGCGGATCCCACCACTGACAAGGAAAACTACTAAATAGAAAGGTTTTTACAGATTGTAAATACACTGAATGGCTATTGCTGAACAAACGCCAAACATAAGTAGTATTAAAAATGTCATGAAGTTCTTGAGAATTATGACTTTAATCTTCTGCTGCAGAAATGCTCCCCTCAGCACTGCCGTGTGAACCTTTGAGTCTCCGGCTGTGGTTTTAATGGAGTATCAAGCTGTGATATTTTAAAAGATTTCTGGCATGCTGAAATAAATCAGAAAACATTTTATTTAGATCAATTTAATTCAGCATATGCATAGAGTGAGAAATGCTGTATTGCTTCCATTTCCAATTTATAAGGATCAAATTGAAATTACACACATTTGCTTCGAGTATCTAGTAATATTAAGATGCTATTTGACTTAAAGTATTCATGCAGAGGATAATTTGAATATGAATTAATGAAGGTGAATAAAAAGCTCAAACATTCTGCCTGACTAAAAGCACATATGTATAAACAGAGGCAGTATGCACACACACACACACACAATATCGATATACTCTCACCATCGTGTGCATTGGTGTAATTGCATGTGTGGACGGGGCCTGCGGTGCTGTAAGCTTATGATAAGGACCAGCCAGTGTGTTGTGTGTTAAGTCAGGCAGGATAAGCCAGGTCTAAATGTCCTGCCAGAGAGGCAGCGAGCGAGAAGCAGAAGCCGTAACAGCAGGAGAACCAGCAACACTGATTCACAAGCCCTCATGGTGCACAAACTCTGCTTTTAACTCGTCCTTTACCCAGACAGACTTTCACACCCAGGCCCAAACACACACACACACACAGATGATTTAACTTTCTGCACCTCTCGAGGTATTTTTCATCCAAAAGTGGAGTAATCTTTCTAATTTAAATTGGCTGCCATCCAGGTTGATGTGGTCGATGTTGTGTGAAATACGTAATAACAACTCTGATAACAACAATAATTACCCTGTAAATCTTTCTCCCAGCCCTGCCATGTAGGAAGTTTATACTCCTCCTCTGCTAATATGCTTCTTTGCAGTGAACACTACTGAATCCCCTTGTAGGTATACATACGCTCCTTCCAACACAACAAATATGGTAAAATTCTTGTAGCATGTAGCAAGCAAGCAAGGTGATGGTTGCTTCTTGCCTTTTGCTTCTGTGGAGTTACAGGAAATGGCAGAGGAAACCACTCTCAGTCAGTGAGTCCTAACTTCCTCAGCATATTGAAATCCACTCATGGTCTCTGATGAGCTCTTGATGAGGGGGCCTTGGCAAAGAGGGGCAAAAATGCAGCTCGCTGCCTGATGGCAGCTGCCAAGTGGGCCGTAAGGTGGTTTGGCTGCTGCTGAGAGACCAAGGGAGTTCTGGTGGAACAGGACAGTGGCACAAATGGAGGGGGGGGGGATTAAGGAGGCACATCAATGGTATGACTTACAGCCAAATGCATAGCAATCTCAAGTCAACAGGTGGCCAATGAACAGCTGGACGGTGGAGTCATCCAGGTTTCTATTTTCTTCCCACCGCAGCAGATCAGTGCATGACTCTATTGCTGCGAGCATTGTGGACAAGGAAGACAGTCAGCAACTTAAGCCCCTCAACGCTGTATAACTTGCTTTAACGGCCTCTAAAAGAGGATAACCACACATGAATATACTCTTACAGGTCTGTGTGTGCGCATCAAACAGCGCCAACATTTATGCCCCAAATGCTGTTGATAAAAGAAGTGAGGATTCATCTTTTACTTTAGTGGGTTAACATGCTACCTTTTGCTAATTAGCACTAAACACAAACTACATCTGAGGACGCTGGTAATGGCTTTAGTTTTGCAGGAATATATAATTTGCCAAAGTATTGAACACATTTGTATTTTGACCTTACGATGGCACTAGCTGAAATGTTAAGGGATCAAAAAAGTGATCGCAATCCATCCTTGAATGTTGTAACCAAACATCATCGCAATGCATCCAATAGTTGTTGTGATATTTCAGCCTGGACCAAGGTGGTGGACCGAACGACTGACCAACATTTCCATTCCATTAGCGGCTAGCAGCTAAAAAACTAATCTTCTTCATCAGGACTTTGTGGATGTGGTTTGATCAGATTTGAATGATGGTGCTGGCAACATAAGCACAGGAAATGCCTGATACCACAGTTTACCAACTCAGCCCAGACAGAAACAGAAATACAGAAACCTCTGATTTGAAATAACCAGGACAGCTGTTGCTCTGGTAGAATATTGTGTGTTCCCATTGTTCCCAACACTCATTGAGAGAATTTGTTTTCGGGGCATTTAACCAAGAATTACACCACCAGCAGGAAGCCACGCAGACAGCGTGGAGAGAAAGGCAACAAGAGAAAGGGGGCAAGGAGCCTAACACAATATTCAGAGTAAAATTACATACTGCGATGGGCATTGTCTTGTTATAAAAAAGTGACCCCCATCCAACCAATCAGGAGATAGTATTCACCAGCTCCATGTGGTATTAATTAAGTGCAGACTTTCACCAATGGGGGAATGCCATGGATAGACGAAGACATGCCGGAGTTACAATAACAATCTCCAGCTTGTCCTGCTACTATCAGGAGACGCACATATCACCAATACTGTACCTGAAATCTGAAGTGAAATATTGCTGCTCAAATTAAATGAAAAGCTTGAATATCATAAACTGGGGGAAATTCCATTCCATTCAACATTTGAACCTACTCTCTAACAACTCCCAGGTCTATTTCCACGATGACGCGCTTCATGTTTGCCTCTTCACACTTCATATTTTGGTGATTCGCCAAGTGCACACTGCAAGGTGCATAGTCTACTTTGCTCTTTTAAGGGCTTTGTCAGTGCACATGTGTGCAGCTATCCAACCCATTGCCCTATGAGTTCCAGAACATTCCTTTTGAACGATTCTACAGCTCACGATTTACGTCCAATTTCAACATTCACGCCAATGCAGGATGTAATGTGTCATTTATGAAGCGAGACAGACTTATCCTTCCTTCTTCCTGTCCTTATCAAGTGCTTTAGTTGTCAAACCATCACCATATCTTAATAGTTGTTGTTTTGTTTTTTTTTGCCATAACCACAATCTGCCCTACCATTAGTTCTGGACAAATAAATGCTATCATTTAATGTATTTCAGGGTTTTGCAAAATCATCCGAAAATTTTATTTTTCCTCTTTCAATAGGGGAATAATCAGCACTTACTGATATTTAAATGAACAATCAATGTTATCTTTCAGTGTGTGTGCATGTCTGTGTGTGGCCAGCAGGAATCGTGGATGGAGTTGTGCAGGCTGCACTCTGATTGTCACGACCTTAATGACCTTAATTTTCCCCCATAGGAAACTGCCAAAACAAAACTAAACCAAGCAAAAATAACTATAATAACCAAATGACAAAATGAATTTATCTATAATGAATGACATTGTGCAGACACAATTTTCCCACTTTCCTCCAATTTAACTAAAGGGAATGTACCAAGATTGAAGGAAATTGGCCCCTTAAGCGCTTAAACAACACTAAAATCACTCCTGTTTGTAAGATAGACCGGCTGACAGCTCCTGATCTCCTGCAGTAAGATGTCAGACTGGACTGCATAGAGTTTAACTGAAGGTGGACGCACCAAGGCTATTAAGTAACATAATATTTCATTGAATTACTGTAGCATTAATTTGACTAAGATAAGATCAGATGAACATTATTGATCATAAAGCAGGAAAATTAGTGTCACAGCAGATTAGTATAAGAACAGATCCATGTGACCTTTGTAGGAGTTTTGTAAAAGTGTAAAGGTGATTCGATAATTAAGCTGCTCCAATTTAACATTGTGTTTGTTTATGTTAGCTACTGCCTAATGAAGTGTTACTGAACAAGCAAATGACTCACATTTGCTTTATATACAGCTGATTCACAGTCAAACAGAGAGTCATACAGAATCACATTATAGAGGAATATGCTGGGTGGGTGCAACATGAATCACTGAATGAACTAGACCAGGGCTGCAACAAACGATTATGTTCATTATCGATTAATCTGTCAGTTATTTTCACGAGTAAAAAAAAAGATCTGTGAAAAATTCTCATCACAATTTCTCAGTGCCCAACGTGACATCTACAAATTGCCTCTTTTTTCCGACCAACATTCCAAAACCCAAAGATTCTTCATTTATTCTCATAAATGACAAAGAAAAGCAGAAAATCCTCACATTGAAGAAGCTGGAAGCAGCAAAAATTGGATATTTTTGCTTGGGAAATGACTGAAACGATGGATCGATTATCTAAACAGTCAAGTAATCGACCAATCGTCGCAGCTCTAAACTACACACTGTGTTCAATGTGACTGTGGGTGATTAATGATTAGATTTGAACGGACTGACCAATAGGACCTGTAATGCAGAGCATTCTCCTTATTCTCTTTCTCACACATTTGACGTTGGAAAAGTTGATTTTAGCAAAAAAAAACAAAAAACTTAGACATAGATTGATCAGACAGCCTTGCTCCAAAAGTCTTAAGGTTTGGCATCAATTACACAAGTATTGGATTTAACGTGTAGAGGAATCATGGAGTCCAAATGTGTGACTGGCAGCTCGGATTGCGGCCATGTGTGCTAGACAACACAGAGAAAGTCAAAGAGAGAGAGACGTTGAAAGAAAAGGTGTGTGTAGGTTCCCTTTCAGCATTTTTCATGCCAACAGCAACAGCACTTGTATAGAGTGCAGAAAAAAAGGTATTTTAAGTGGCCCTGCTGCGTGCCAAGTTTTGTGCGCGCGTGTGACTGTGTGTTCTGTATCTTTTAACGATAGAGCTCACACATTTACAGGGCAGGGTGAAGCTGGATGTTCCAGTGAAAGAGTCCCGTTAAACTGGATGTGGAAAGAGTGACGTGAGCATCACTTCTAGCAGCATCTGCTCACGCCAATACACACACACACACACACACACTCTTTTCATTCAAGTGGCTGGGCGCCATCTTTGAGTGCGGTATATCCAGTTCTGATAATACATCCACGCGTAATAATACAGCCAAGTCACCGTTAACCTTGAATGTCAAGACTTTTACTCGCATCTTTTGGGCTGAAAGGGATTGGGTGTGCGGTGACCACTGGGCGCCAAATCTAGCTCTCTTAATACATCCGTGATCAGGACACCAGACTATTTGTCGGCCGTTAACAGTGTAGAATCTCCCAGTCAAGAAATCCTCATAATAATCCTTAAACATCATGTCAGTTAGTGATCTGCAGAGGTTACCTGTGAACTACTTGTTTCCCTCTGTTTCTAGTCTTTGTGCTAAGCTAAGCTGAGCTAACCAGTTGCTCTCTCCAGCCACACATTTAGAGTACATGCTTGAGAGTGGCATAGTCCCCGTATATGTAGCTTTTGGGAAGGATTTCTGAACACGTAGAACAATTCTAAATCATGCTATAATGATTTCTTTGAGTTTGAATTCTCTCTCTCCTTTTGTGTGTGTGCGTCCAAAACAACTGTGCTCACCTTTCTGAATGCACACAGGAACTGATAACTGCTGCTTTGCTATTTTTACAATCAAGCTGTTTCCAAACAGAACATGTTCTGCAAACAGTGGGGACTGTGTGTGTGTGCTTAGAGGATATATAGCCACAGTATTAATAGCCTGTCCTCTGTCTCCCCGATAGATCTGACTGAGCTGTGCTGGCCGAGGAAGAGGAAGAAAGGACACGAAGAAGCCTGTTGGAGGTGACATCAAACAGTAGCAGACCCTGAACTCCTCATCACCACAACTGTGAAAGAGGATGAAGGAGATCTTTTCTTTCATATTTGCATTACAATACGTGTGGACACAACAGCATTGTGTGCGCACCAGCAGGACCTGAATGAGAAGCTGGTTGCCGTTGTTTGAGACAGTGTAGAAAACAGGCGTCTGTATTTATTTGAGGAGCGGCGTCTTACATAACAAATCAGAGACTTTTCAACATTTGTGCAGAGTTTACCCCTCTGTCCGTCTCACAGGGTATTGTGTTGTGCCTACATGCGAAAGTGTCTTTGAAACTGTAATCTGTTGGCCATTTAGAGGAGAACAGAGAAGAAATGGTGTCGAGGCACAAGGGGGGTAAAGGCAACATTATCAAGCATCAGTGGTTTGATTTACAAAAAAACGAGAAGAAAAAAAGAAATTAGATTGTAATGTCAGTCAAGCTGAGGTGGGATAAAAGTGTCTGGCATGTGATATTTTAAATCCATGACAAATGAAAATGCATGAAGGAGCTTCAGCTGTAGCAAACGATAGCATCCGGAGGACATCTGGAAAGTTCGTATTTTAACGGTAAGGCAGTGTTCGGACAGACAAGAGCACTGCGTGAAAAAATACAGCATCCCCATACATTTCAATGGGACCTCCATGTGACTGGAGAAAAAAAAGACAAAAACGCAAGGTTGTCCAGCAAGAACCAGCTGAACCTGGCTCAACATAATGTGATGTCATCCAGCAAGATGCAGCGATCATGTGCAAAGGCACATTCCTGGTAGATGACTTTGTAATGAGAATGTCATATTTCTACTGTTTACTTCGCATTAGTCGCGACAAAAGATGAAATGGTAACTTTCCAAAGCTGTAAAAATCTTTTCTTATCATGTTATCAATCACTGCGCAGTGCTTTGGTTTCAAAACCTTCAAACCCATTAATCTGTCTGGTACTTAAAGCAACATCTCCACTAGAGCAGCATTTTTCAGGCTGGTGAAATTATGTATTTTTGTTATTGGCAAGAAATCCCATGAAAAGTCCAAAACCAACAATGAACGAACTTAACACAATATGTGTATTGATCTGCAGCTGATAGTCCCCAACAAATGCAACATTTACTCCTGTATAAGTAACATAAAACTACAGGGCCCAGATGTTTTATGAAACACTTCTTTAAAAATGTAACTATATATCCTTGACCCATTTTTAAAGATTTATATCTTTAGTAGAAACACATGGTCTTGGGGATGTGTGCCACAGGCAGGGCGGGAGAGTCATGAAGTATTGACAGACGGACTAAGACAGATTTGGTTTTGGTCTTTTCAAGGGATTTTGTTTTTAATTATAAGATAAAGAGAAATGGGAGCCTTATCTTATGTGCAAAACAAAATGCTCCTTCAATCAATGAACATTTTTAAAATAAATTGTAAAAAGACTAATCAAAATTTTATATATGGTTGAGAAGAGAAAATATTCCCCCACATAGATATTGTTGCTGATGTATTTCTTCTGATGAATTTAATCTGTTGACAGATATTTAAATTCCTTTGCATGTCAATACTGCTATTTATTTCTGCTGTGCCATGCTGCAACATCCCAACAAAACACTTTAAAGCCAAAAGCGCTTTTTGTGTGGGTTTTGTGAGATCTGTTAGGGTCCTCTGAGGCCAGCTGATCATGTGATGGCTTCAATTTTGATATGAGAAAGGATACAAAAAAGTGTGAGCAGACTTGCCTGTCAGAACCAAGCTGTTACATCTCTATTGATTTGACTCCCTGTGCAGCAGGAGACAAGCTGCAAACATGGCCTGTTCTGGGAATTAGGAGGTCTTGTATGTAGGAGCTTGAAAAATGGGAGAGATTTCTACACATCTCGCTGTGGGATAGGAAGATGTGCAATAGCCTTTTTGTTTTTGATGTAGTCTGCTGGCTTTGCTCTGCATATAGAGACATAGCAAATCAACACTCAATCAATCAATATGCCGTGGAGTAAATCCAGATTTTATACTCTGTGACTGAGTCTCTGATGTCATAAATAAACCAATTGACTGGCCACAGATAGAACTGCCTGCCAGCCAAAAAGTGTGACCAGGTTTGCTTGCATTCCATCCTCTTTGACTGAGCAGTAGGTTACTTGGAATACGAGGAGAAAAGGAGCCGATAATAACAACAACCGCGTATAATTAGCGAGAGTGTGTGTTGCTTGACTTTTTGCCTGCATGGTCACGTGGAACAAAAACAGTTCACGACGAGGCCTGTTGACGCCATTAAACAACAATCTAATCATAGCCTCTGTATTGCCTGCCCCTACTGCAGAGGCGTCCAGAGTTTCATTCACGGAGCTCAGTGTGGCCCACCCTCAGCAGAGCTCTACTGTAGGAGCACAAATTATGTGCGTTTAAACATGTTAATTCAACTTCTGTTAGATCTAACTTATATATGACTGAGTTATCTAATTCAATGGAGCAGGAAAATGTTGTAGAATATGAGGAAGTGACTTAATAATGGACCAAAGTAAGCAGCCGTTTTCTGCAATTGTTGACTTACAGTACTTAATTATATTTTTGCCAAACCTCTGAGGTGCCAAACCTAATAACAACATAAATTACAGTGCATGTTACATAACTATGATGTCCCTGGTTTGGGACCTTTATTGCATGTGTCTCCCCTTGTTCCCCATCTGTCTCTTCACTATCAGCAAATAAATGAACAAAATCTTTAAAATTTTAAAACGTTTCCAGGTTACAATGTTCAAACATTCCTAAAAACCTGTCAACATGTGCGTTTGTGAAAGAAAAAACTAAACTGACCTACACATCCAGCCAAAACAGAGTAACACTATCATCCCACTGGAGTTGGATGGGAAAAGAGAGAGACTGGAGGGACGAAAGAGAAAGAACCGGAGAGTTTCTGGTGAGTTGTGAGATCAGTCAGAGGTCGAGTTGAGCACAAACACACAAAATCCCACAGTGTCCCAGTGTGTCCGCTGACTTAACATTTAAGTTAACGTCTGTACAGTCAGCACATTGACTCTTGGAGCAACAAAACACAAAGGGTCCAGCGCTCAAATGCCTGTGAATGATGGCAAAAAGGCAAAACAATCGCTTAATTTTCTGTCTGAACGCATAGAGCTGCAGAGCTGGTTGT
>JAVQJF010090159.1:0-31241 GCA_036023855.1 Gadopsis marmoratus
CCCCCCCCCCCCCCCCCCCCCCCCCCCCCCCCCCCCCCCCCCCCCCCCCCCCCCCCCCCCCCCCCCTCTGTTCCCCCCCCCCCCCCCCCCCCCTACCCCCCCCCCCCCCCCCCCCCCCCCCCACCACCACCCAAAAAAAGTGTTGACATAACATCTGTGAAGAGCAGCAAACAAAAAGAAAAGGCAACTCGTAATACATGGACGGAGCGGACAGCTGGTACCTGCTCTCTTTATCACTGTCGACGAAAGACAATGAGAGCGGCAATAAGACGGGAAGGAAACTGAGAGAGCGGAGCTTTTCTTAGGAAACGCAGCCCCGGCGCGCTGTCAGGGTACACACTCTCACACACACACACACACACTCACACACTCACACACACACACACACACACACACACACACGCACGCTGCTCGCGGCGACGGTTGGAGAGGGAGGAAGGAGAGGAGGCAGGAGAGGAGAGGAGGCAGGGGAAGGCAGGGATGCTGCGCTCCAACCTGCACTACGCTGTCCGGCCGCTTGATGGCCAGCGAGAGGAGCAGCTGACGCTGGCAGCATTTCCCACCGTGCCGAGTTTAATGGCACAAAACTGTCCTTCGGTGAGGTCCTGAAGGCCGACGGCCCCATTAAGTCTTCAGAAACAATCTTAAGATTCATGTTTAAACCAAAAAAAAAAAAAGAGCAACTGCTTCCACTCCAGCTGTTACCATTATCATTATTTATTATTGTCTGCACCTGGCAGCTCTTGCACATCAGTAATAATAATCCAATGGTTTAATGCTCAATTTAATACTCATTGTTTTATGAATTATGAGTAATTTTACTTTTGATACTTTAAGCGCATTTTGCCAGTAATAACTAAAAGCCTTGCAATTAAAGTGCCAATTAAGTGAAAGTACACAAGTGTATTGATATTTTTACTTAACTAAAGGATCTGTGTACTTGCTCCGACACAGAAATTATATAAGGACCATAACCTACATTTATATGAATGGAGTATTGGCCACCCTCAGGCCAAATATTACATATTTGCCTTCCTGGTGGAATCTAAGACGAGTAAAATTGTCTCTTCAGTTTTCATCCATTCGACAATGTTGTTGGCAGGTAGCCTCAAACAACCTCTAGTATAAATACAGACTATTAGTGTTGTTGGTCTTTGCCTCAAATATAAACTAAAGGTGTCTTTCAGTTTATGTAATTATCCCAGTTTTACCATTCAGCTTTTAAGTAGCGTGATAATCTACCTTTTCTCTGTGTGGGTCACAGTGCAGAATGATAAAGCTTTCTTATTCCACGTTGATTATTTTCAGGTAGATGAACATTCCATGAATGAAATGCCCATCCAGGATGTTAGGGATTGGTGAGAAATGCTGTGAGTGACTGCTAATGCAGACATATCCAAATTAAAAAGGGAAAGATGGGAGATGAGACAATGTCTCATTGAAAAAAGTAGCATTTCTCCTTTATCACACACATTTGGGCCAGGTGAGGACTGTATTAGAGTCCGTTCGATGATGGGGTTGATGATGTGAGCTCTGTGCAGCAGGGCAAACAGTTGGGCTTCCATTAATGTTGCACAGTGCTCCATTTGAACTTGTGATTGTGCCATTTTTGGGAAACCCTTGAGCTCAGGAGCAGCTGTCCACTGAGAGACACTCCCTGTAGGGAAATGATAAACTTAACGTCAGGCAATACTTCCCTTGTGATACTCCCTGACTCCCTGACACAGTCACTGGACCGAACTCCCTGACGCCTCCTCCATCATCATCTTCTGTACAGCTGCTTAGAGGTGCCAAGACTTGGTTCAGGGGGAGAAAACTGCAGTTTCCAATTAACACAGTAACAGTATCCTGTGCTAAGGTGCTGTACATACTTGTTGTGCAGAGGAGGGATATTAGACATTCCTTTAGTTAATGTAAGTACTTTGTGTGACTACTCACCTTCCTGTTGTTGCATGAGTCAGGGGACGTAGCACTTAAGGGCTTAGGTATTAACAAGAATTGGGGAAGCACCACCCTATAATCTTGCATGTCTGACTGTTGCATGTGAAAAACATCCTTATGTAAACGTGAGCTGTTCAGGCCAATTTATGGCTGATGGCATAAGTAAAATCCACCATTTCTTAAAAAGGAAACTGATTAAATCAGGGACATTATTGGTTCCTAAATAAAAAGTCATTCTGAGCACAAATACAGGAACTCCGTTGGTTTCGCACAACAAATGTAAAAGAAGGAAGATGAGAATTCCACCCATGGCTGTGAGAATTTAATCAAATGTGCCAAGGGCACAACAACAATGCAACAGACAACAAGCACCATACAAAGACAAAAATCCTAAGCTTATGGAAAATAACTCTAAATCTTTTATAGTTTTTAACTGGTGTTTGTTATTTTACAGGTATTTCCTGAATTATTACAATCAGTGTTTCTCTGCAAAGCATCTAATGAACATTTCTGTAAATGTATTGTTTTTTTACTTTATTGAAATTAGGATATTTTACTTTGATTGCACAGTCTTTGTTTGGCAGCAGCAGCAGCAGTCATTTGACCGTTTGTTTTTACGATTTCTTTTGTTTCTCTGCAGAACGTTCACTGCTGTCACTTTATTGAAGGTGTTTGATTGTAATAATTTAGGGAAAACCTGCAAAATAACAGTGTTTCTCTGCAAAACCTTTATTAATAACAATTTCTGTCAACATCTTGATTTTGCACTTTATTTGAATTAGGAAATTTTACTCTAATTTTAGAGTGTTTGCTTGGCAGCCGCAGGTGGCAGTTGACCTGTACTGACTTTGAGATGGCAAAGTCTGGTGACGAGGACGCTGCTGAGGTGTGCGGGGTCAGTACACACCTTGCCAGCTCTCCTTTTCTGTGATTGATGGAAGTTTACAGCAAGCACTTCCCTGCACTTCCCTGTCTTATTGCCCTTCCTGACAGGAAGTCAGCTATTAACAGGGGGGAAACTTAGCTGAGTTAACGTACTGTGAAGCAATTTGTGTTGGAGGAGGAGCTGCAATACCTCAAACATGATCCTGGAGTCGAGCTGTTTGAAGGAGTCTGTTTGATGGTATTTTTTTTCTTATTTTTCTTATTGACTAAGTGGTGTGCACTTTGAGCAAAACATAGAGGATAAAGAAAATGGATTCAAAGCAGACCCCATTTCAGATGTTTGCAGCTTATCATAACCACTGACCAGCGAGGTTTTCATCTTGAAAACAAAATGATTTCAGGGAATTATTAAAGGTAGCCATTTGGAGGCTGAACCCGGGCTGAGTTGCAGTACGTTCTCTGGCTGCTTGCTTACTGCCAGCTGGGTTGGTTTTGGGCCTGCAATAAAAACTGTAGAACTTTTGCAACTTTAAAATAGCATTGGAATTACATCATTATGGCTCTGCCTTGCCTCATCTTACTCAGGCACACCGCTGTCTAATAGAATCGCTCTGTCTGGAGTGGATGTGGTATGGTAAGCCCACGTCTCAGACAGAACTTTATTTTCTGCAGTTATACTGTACATGGACATAATACATGTTTCCTGTGAGCGCAGGGTGTGTGAAAGTAAATCTCAGACTGAGAATGAAGAGGCAGGCAAAGCAATTCATTGTTAATCATCTTTATTCCTTATTTAAGTTATGTATACAAGTCCCGTCACGTGAGATCCAAGCAAAATGTTGTGCCACACCCTTTGTCCTATAAACCATTATGCAGTTTACAAAAATACTCAAATGTACGACTTTTTGTGTTGCTAATGTGAGAGGTGTATGTGTGACTTGTCACAGTGTCGGATCATCCATTGGCTGAGGACAGATGTAACCTTTGTATCTTTTGTCCAAGGTTGTGATCTCCATGCGTGAGGGCAGCAATACAAAAGTGCTCTTGACCTTTTGCGGACGCGTTGCGACTTGTGAACATTTCATTACCTGAGCCTCCCAAAATCCCTGCATGGTGTCACCTGCTGATTGGCTATTTTGTGATTTTTGAGTGGCCGTCATTCAGGGCAAAAGGGAAAAAAAAAAAAATATATATATTTTACACACATCACACAGTACAAGCATGCTGTGCACACGAGCAGTATTGGCTAAAAAAAGCATGCTGGATGAGATGCATACAGTTCAGTTACACAATCCACATAATCCAATCCATGTTTTTATATATAGAATTTCTTTTTACGTAAGGACATGCCCTATTGTGGATGAATACATTAACATTGGTGCACCTTTTCTAGACATGTATTTGGATTTCTTTTTTCACAGATTAATTTGGGTTTAGGGTCGAAGCTCCCACATTTCAATCATCATAATCAGTGTTACTTACCGACCACACAGTTTGAATACATGTATAATCATAACATGTGACGCTGAAATCATTATACTGTATTGAAATACAGAGGATGAGCAAGATGGGATTCCACTATTTAAGCCTTATTTTGACTCAGTATTAGATTGGGCAAAATATACAGCCATCCAAGTATGCAATATAAATAAAAGTTGAGTGGGTGAAGCTATGCTCAGTGTTTTGTATCTGATATTCACTTTGGTGCACACAGAAGTAAGGTGATATTTATGAGTCACTGTATTATTCTGGGAGACTGGAATTATTTGAAATGTTCTCTTGCTCATACTTGTTTTAAGAGACATAGTTTTGTGACTCCATGGCTCTTTAGTACCTCTTGTGATCACTGCTGGATTAATGGGACAAAGCAAATTTGCATATTTTCTTGTCCAGTGCATTCTTCTGACCATTTTCAATCTGCCACATCCTAACGTCCAGTGTGCTGTCTGAGTAAAAAGGATTGGGGGGGGGGGGGGATACTCACCCCTGTGATGCTGTCATTACCTCTCTTTAGATTACAGAGCTAAGATCATGCTGGCCTTGGTTTCACAAACGACAGGTTCATTCCAACAAAACATTTCACGCCGACAGCTGAGTTTGGGGGGGGGGTGAGCGCCAAAGTGATCTCATGTGGTAGAAATCAATTGATTCAAGGCAGAGTCTTCAGGTATAAAGATCTTTATTGCAAAGGATAAAGACCTGAGGTAGTATACATGAAAATACAACTTCTTATATACTACTTCATTATTTAGTCTACCATTATGAGAATGTGCCTCCAGTCCTCTCTCATCCTCCCGTCCTATTGGCTGTTCTACTCGTTGCCATGACGTCTCCTCCCACCCTGCTATCTGATATTACTTATTTTGGCAATATTGGTGGCTAACCGTCTTTGTGTGTTCCCAAATTATATCAACATCCTTGTTTGTCTCAGCCAGCGGTGTATGTTCTGGAAGGTCCAGGCTGTACTAGGGGAGTTCTGGCAGGACCTCCAAGTGTTGCACAGGGAAAGCCCTGTGCAACACTTGGAGGCCATATAAGGACAGAGGGCCCAACAAGCACGATGGTTTGACATGAGTCATGAATATTACAGCATAATCCTTAAATATAGCAATGTGATATGAGTTATAGATATGAGTATGAATGGACAATAGTGTAATATAAAGTTTCCACCACATAATTCCCCCCTTTGTGACTTAGTCACAACAATTATCCGCATTTCCCTTTTAAAGTAATATCCTGACACGATAAACTGATCACACAGAGTATGGAGAGTGTACAGAGAACACGGCCATTCCATTTGTGCTTCAGTATTCCACAAATAAGCGACTTCAGGTCACACATATTGCAGAATATGCTGTTTTTGTGGTTCACTGACCAGTAACGGTTGCAAGCAGATGACCGTGTTCATAGGTAAATGTCCATAGTATTTGTTTCATTCCATGAGCAAGATATATGTTCACATGTCCACAATTACGTTGGCTTGAAGTTCCCCCGTCCTTGGCGATCACATCTCCCGAGGCTGACACTGAAAGTGATGGATCACGGTGGCAGAATCATTCAAAAGCCCAAGTCCCCAAGCGTGAACATCAGCTTCATGGTGGCCTTACCAGAGCTATGCAGCCTCCAGTGCAATCATAGAGTAGGTACAGCTTACACAGGCACTCTGTACATGAAGTCATGCTTGTGTGATGAATTTTAAATATTCCTTACATCAAACATAAGATCCAAGACGCTTAAAAAGCCCTCTGAGAATTCAGAATGTCTACATAGCTGCATGCTTCCGTATGTAGAATGTCTGTCTGTTATTGTGACCTCTATAGGAAATGTAGGAATATCTGCTGAAGTTGCAGCTCCCCTTTGTTTACTTAAAAGACTGATCACAACTGGGATTGGTTTAAAGTAAGAGAGGATGGAGGGTAATCCATTACATACGTTACCATCAATTCTTTGTCGTGCCTTGGAAGTCCTTGACATAATAAGAGTGCTACACAAAAGAATCCTAAAGAAATGACTGAGGACTGTGATTGATGCTAATTGGATGGGTATTTTGGATAGTTATCTTAGAATTCCTAATGGATCCCTGAAGAACGTCCTCTCCAGGACGCTATACACTGCAGGCAGAAACGTCTTAGCCAGCACAGTAAGAGTCATGATGAAATTAGTGATATTGACATCCTAAAGACATGGTCAGCAGCAAATGAAACAAAGTTTCGCTGGAGGACTGCACACATCTACACCAATTAGATGACCAGAGTCTGGGTCCCTGTCACATATTGGAGGTTGGTTCCCACTGCAGAGCTTCCCTCTGTCTCTTTGACTCATTAAGGGCTGCTTGATGCACGTTTGGAGAACGAAACGGAAAAGTGTTTTCCAGCCAAGTTATTTTCTCATTCATTTGTGCATGCAGAAGTCACCGTTGACCCAGCATTGTTAACAGTAGCTTAATGAGAAGAGATTACTCGTATGCCTTGCTGGAAAATGTTTACATGCTGGGTAATCGAGCCAAGCTGTGCAAGGAATTCCCAAACCCAGTGACATAATCATACAGCCTCCTACCATTTTGACACTACAGTTACTTTCTGTTAGATTATATCATTTATGAACCTGATGCATCAGGATAACCAACACACTGAGAATTTTCATGCACAGCAAGTCAGGGTGAGCCTATGTAATACTATGGGGGTTGGCGTTATAAAGGGCAGCAGCCACGCAATTCCTCATCCATTTTTCTTCAGCAAAAGAAGCAAACATAGCAGAGGATGACTTCATCAGACATCTGTGGCTGACGTCTTTCTGCTGGCCTTGCCTTGGTTACAACTGTCAGCCCGCACCAACAGAGCCTCAGCTGCTTTGGCACCGAGCACTCCAGTTTTGGCTTCTAGGACCTGCATTGACTATCTTACCCTGCCAGTAGCAGTGCTTTTCCACCACTTTGCTCCTGCTGATCAGAAGATGCAGTGCATTTCAATATCCAAAAGGGAAGTCAGTCCAGTGCCTTTTACCTAAACTTATGCACTCCCTTCTGGCTTCTTGGAGGCAACTGCAAGCCAGCGTCGCCAGACTGCCCTGCCTCTGACGCTTGCCTTCGCTCAACAGTGGTCCAAGCGGTGCCGCGGTTAACTTGCTGACTCACGGGGATCACCCCAGCCAGTGATGGAGAAAGCATGACTCCATACAGGAGAAGCTGACCCAGCATGTGTGACACCCAGATGGCAGTCCCAGCCATGTGACTGACTGCATGACTCCACACTCTCCCACCCTCCCAACAGACACAATGCCCAGCCTGAGGCATATACATAGATATATTACAGCATAATTATTAGAGCAGTAATTAACACGGTGCTTCTTTTATATTAGTCTGCCACTATTATGATTGTGCAATTATGCATGACGGTCACATTAATTATGATGAATTAGTTAGTAGGTCACCGTAATAGCATCTAGAAATGCAGGAGGCAGCCTTAGCAAAGAGGCCTGTGCATTTACTGAGCAATGGCCTAATGCTCGGACTGGCATTAGCGCTGAATCCAATTGAAATGAGATAAGCACCTTAGCACATCGGGCTTAACCTGGCTCAACTTTTGCAGCATTAAAATTTAACATCATCTGGCATTCGACTGTGTTGGCCATTCAAATACAAGTAAGTACATGCAGTCGCACATTTCTGATTACTTTTGTAAAGACCTAATCCTATTGCTGACCTGATCATTTCTTAGACGGAGGATAAAACGATTGCCGCAGTACTTTGCAGAGTTTTATATCCACTCACAGTATTAGAAACCACCATGCTGTTTCGTGGCATCTGATAAGTCTTCCTTCTCTTGAGCCTATCGCTCAAACTGGGCTTTTTGGGTTGTATTCTATCTTCTCGCCTGTTCCTGTAGAGACCAACGCAGTGCTGGCTTTTGGTCTGACTGCCCGCTTACAGTGCTGAACTTGCATGCATTGGATGCGTTGCACCTAAAGATGAGTGGCTTTCCCAATAGAACCCTGCCTTAGGGCTTTAACTGTGAACGTAGATCTTGGGTGACATTGCAACATTGCATTACTATTGATATTGCGGTGATGGATGATTCTGTCCTTTAAATCCTTAATGACATTACTTGTGTCTATAAATTAGCCTCTAGTTGTAGTAATTCTGGTAACTGCCAGGTTTGACATGAATACAGAGACACATTTTACCAAACATGCAAAGTTACAATCGTAGAAGGAGCAACATTCCTGTTGATGTCACATTAGTAGATCTTAGAAAATTGCAATGGGCAAAACACTGGTGACACTGATAGCTACTATTTGTGACAGCTGATGGTATGAATTACAAAAAACGTCATGCATTCTGCTTAACAAATGACTTGGGCAAAATTAAACGGCAACTCGAGAGCTTATTTAACTTTTAGTTTCCAGATGACATTTCATCCAAGTTGTTTTCCATCCGTTTTATGTCCACTTAATCTAAAAATATCTAATGACTAACAGTAAATGCTTAGAAGTTCAAATCACTTTCACTCTGCGTGTCGTGTGAATGCAAAATGAGCACCTGTGAAGCCTGAGCTGCATCGGGAATCCTATTTATTTATTTATTTTTTTTTTTTTGCAGAAGCATACAGTCACGCACCAGTCATTTGTGGGTATGCAAAAGAGGGCATGTGCAGCTATATCAGCCCAGTGTACAGTAGTTTATTCCAAGCCATATTTTCCCTTCATGCCATTTTTATTGATGAAAGAAGGTGATTTTGTTTTCCTCCACTCATCCTAGTGCTTAAAGTGTTTGTGAGAGATAAGGACATCTGCACACTGGATCTTTTCCAAGCTTTTTTTTATCCCCCCCCCAGAACCCGGTAGTTATCAGGCAGCTCACCTGTTGAGATCAGTTTAAAAGTTAAAGTTTTGCAAGCATTTACATTTTGCCTCTTGCCACTTTAACAGCTAGCTATACAGACTGAGATGCTATTTTACTTTGAGTTAAAGTTAATTTGCACCCCAAGGGAAGCATTTTAAGAGGAGATGGCTGCAATCTGACAATCACCAGAATGAATGCAATTTGAGATTAAAGCATATGCTAGAAACATATCGTAAACGTATCGGAGAAAAAGCATGACTGGCTGAGTCCAGTCATAATCAAAACCACTACAAGTCATAAGACAAATGAACCAGACAAATTAACTGAAGCTTATTAACATGGCAGCACAACTTATAATGGCATGGTGTTAGGCCTTTGAACGTCTTTAAAGTGATTTTGGCACTGGTTACCAGACGTTTTGGCACCTTATGTCATAATTGTGGGGTTTTTTTAGGGACAGTTGTTGAGTGTTGCGCTGCACTGTTTCAGCGGTTATTCATTCGCCTCCCAAAAAGTCACATTGCACCACCAGATGTTTCAGTGTGCTCACGATTGATTTTCACCCAGAACAAAGACTGCTGCTTCGTTGACATTATGGATTCACCGTACGAGAGCTCAAAGACTAAGCTCTGTGGGCCTACACTGAGACAAGTAAAGGAGTGCTTTCCTGTATCAATAAAAGCCATGATGTTCTTTGGCATTTTGTACCTGCATATACAGTGATGATTGACACATGACAGAAAGAGATCCCTTACCTTTGAATTACTGGGAAGCTTGTGGTTCACCTAACTTCACCTGGTGTCAAGACAAACCAACAAGTGATGTATGCCAGATAAAACCTAAAACAAATTCATTTAATTTGCTAGTCTGGCAACATTCAGGATCAGAAATTTCATTAAGCCTCCATCTCATATAAGAGCTATTTAGGTCTACAGCTGCTTAAATCAATTAAGCTCATCATTGCAGTGTAATTCAAAAAGAACCTTATGTTTATAGGTGTTCTTCAAGACTCTAAATGAGCAGTGACTGTTCTCTTATAAGCGCTGTGTGTAATGGAATCACCTAACAAGATGGCCCACTCTACGCCCTGGCTTTTGTTGGTGGTGTGACAGTACATTGCTTCCATATTCCTTATTATTCACACACAATCCGGTTTAATGATTATCATCAGTCGACATCACATAGGCACATAAAGTGCAGTATGAAGTAGAGATGACGCAGCTGCTGGAAGACAGGTTTGGGTAAGTGACTCTGAATTCATCGGAGTGATATTGCACTGATCCTTCCCCTTAACCAAGCATCTGTCCACTTCGATTCTCACCTACAAGTTCTCCCGATGTGCCCCCTTTCCTTCTCTTTGCCTTACCACATTACCGAACACTTGCAATCTCCTAGATATCAATATTGTAGCGTTTATACTGTGCTCCCTTCGTAGCCCTTGGTTTGGCCAGTGCTCCAATTAGCTCCACCCTTGGGCCTTCAATCCCTTAACTTTGGCGACACTGTCCTGCTACTATGTGATACAGCTATGGAGCTCAGCAAACTTTTTCCTGGGGAAAAAGTACACCTTCAACTCTAAATGCGTACTAAAATCAAAGGATTGACATATAGCTTTATAGCTTTAGATTTATATTTGTAGTAAACGTGTATCCAGTAGGTTTGTATATCGCCTACTCCCACAAACTCCTTGAATAAACTCAAATAATGCTCCCGTGTGCACAGAGAGTGGGAAGTTGGATTCTTATTTTTGATCCGATGCACAGATTAAGAGAAATTATTTAAGAGACTATTCCTCACTTTGAATAGCTAGAATGTGCCCCATCGTGAGTTGCCTGGGTTGCCCGGGTTCTGTAATACTGGCAGCCACTGGCCATTTACACATGCACTAGTGCAGACATATCCATAGACTAAGACAAGCTTCACCTTTCAAAACTCTAGCAGCTACTCAGAACGACATCTCTCCATTACTGATAGCTGGGTGTCTCCTAGTGGTGGGAGCATAAATCCAACTTGAGCGCTGACCTGTCTCAGGATCTCGTCAGTGTAATCACTCTCACACCGCTGACCAAACGTTCTTCTGCAGATCTTGCAGTTGATGGACTTCTTCCTGCCGAACCTTTCAGAATCTTTCAGCGCAACCACAGGCCATAACCAGGCACTGACATTTCCAGCTGGCACATGGATAAATCTAACGTGAGTGCCACATTGCATCAATTCATCCACCAGATCCTCTGTTGTAATATATATATATATATATATTTTTTTTTTGTGAAATACACAATACTTTGCTACTTTCCTGCCACCTTCCATGGTGTGGACACAACCTGAGTCAGATGCATACGGTAGGGCTTCTATGAAGGCAGCTTGTTACAACCTTTACCAAGAAGCAAAATCTTCATGGGCACCCTTGTAGCCTGACTTCAACATACATCCCAGTGCTATGGCTTGAGTGTAACATCTGGACCATCTGCCAGCAACAAGCTGAATAAGCTATCCAGTAGTCCACAAGTTGTCACACCAACCTTAGTCTATGATCAAAGATATTCTGCAGATGCCCATGTACAGTCAAAATCACTGCACATCCTTCAAGTGAACCGTTTGGCTTATACCTTAATAACGTTGGTCCAGCACTGAAATGCTCCATTTCTACTCTTGACTTTACCGCCTGGAAATATCGTCTAACATGATCAAACAATCAAAATTTTGGAATTTACGTGAATCTCGTGAAGCTGTAGATGCTACAACATAAAGCATAACCAAACAAAAAGACATGTCTGCTGTCCTCTTAAACAATTTCCAAAACCTTCTGCTCTTCTAGATGAAGGGCTATTGAGTAAACATTCACTTGGATGTGAGATTGCAGCAGTACAAATGCAAGATAATTTGTTTTTGTTAAATCCAGTTAAAGAAGATGCCAGACAAACTAGTGTCATCAGTGCAACATATGCCACAGAGGTTGGCCACCGCAGCTAGAGGCTCTCTTATTAATTGCCTGTCAGATGTGGTTCTCAGGTGTGGCCATGGCAGATGGCCTACAAGGCTAACTGAAAGGGCTCCGTGACTCACTGTGTGGCACTGTCCAGTTACATGGAGGCCATTTTAGTTAGTAACTCTTAATTACCATGATGTCCAGTTTTAAGAAGATTTTTTTGTCGGTGTATCAAATTTTGCATGCATTAAAAAGTGTGTGTGTATATGACCTCTTAATATTTCCTGCCTGGGGAGTGTCATCAAATACTGTGAAAGACTTGTATTAATGTGCTGATAATGCCTGTTGGAAAGGACAGATCAATTCAAAGGAAAGGAGGTGAAACACAATACATAATTGAATTTGTATATCAATAAAATGCACGGTTTTAAGACTGAATAATTCAAGAGCTCTTCCACAGGTCAGTTGATAATATATAATGGATTCCAGGAACAGTGTCTTTTAAATTGTTAATTTTAGGTGTCAGTTTGATGTCCGAGAAGTTGCGGTTGCAGTGGATCAGTGATGATTGATTTTGATATTTTTTTAATATGCAGCATAGCATGTGAGCATTTTGACGTGTGTCTTACTGTCCTTTTCTTATTTAATGTAAATCATTGGTATGCAAATGCACAATACAGACATAAACGTGTGGAGAATGTTGTGATCCCAAATAACCCCTAAAAGTCTCAAAATGGAAGGAAGATTACAGAAAGCAAGGATTGGGATTTCTGAATGTTAAAATGAGCCCAAACTGGAGTAAATATAAATATTTAGAGTTGAGATATTTGCAGAGAGCTGAAATAAACTTCACACCAGTGGCATTATTTTAAGAAAATGGTGGACTTAGGCCAAAAATGGGCAGTACTGATGTATTGGGCCATTCAATTATTTGATGGAAAAGACTTGGATTCACACTGCTCAGTCTCTGGCTTATGGGCAGTGTGAGGATTTACTTTAATATTACCAGTTTATTGCTCTTAGTAATGCATTATACCTAAAACCCATGATAGAACGAGTAGTTGCAGCATTTACCAATTGTTTTGCATGTGTGAACTGCCCATCACATAACCAAGGGTAACCAACGGATTGTGAAGGTGGGAATCCAGTCATTTTCTGTTTTTGGTTTGAATATTAACAGTTAAAATTAACTGAACTTACAGATTTATTATTTCTGAGTCACAAAAGCCATCCATGGAAAACACAGGTTAATAACATTTTGTCCATGTCACTGAACAGGTCATTGTGTGATTCTGTCCAAATGACCGAACCCAACGACAATGACAGTAGCTTTGATAGGAATTTTAAGGGACTTTTATTGATCTCTGTTGACAACCAAGAAATGGCAGCAATGTCAACATTAACCTGATGAAATTATAATCATCATATTGTTGAGGAGGAGGATTTTCAATTGGCCGAAATGTAAAGTTACGAAAAAACAATCCAGAAAAGGCAATTAAATGCAACTTAACACAGCCTTAACTGTGACACCTCAATAAATGAAAAGGCACTAACAGAATTTAATACATTAATATATAAAATTATGTTTTTATAATAAATCATATAATTGAAAAAGTTCTTTGTCACAATATGGTACATATATTCTCTCAGTTTCCCTATAGAATAAATAGAATGTTGAAATACAAGGTGCGAAGGAATCGTGTGGAATTTGTGGAACTGTAACGTTGCTTTGGCGAAGGCTCGCAGTATAGGAATGAAGTTTGGCCACCTACATGGAGAATTTGGTGGCCACAGAGTGAACCCTGTGTACTGTAAAATGGACAGTAAAAAAAATTGAACTGACTCTTGACAAACTGCTTTTTTACATGATTATGGCTGATCTCAACTAACTCATAATGGTGAACAATGCTAGATGTAGTGTACACATGACAAGATAGTGAAAAAGATCTTTTCATGCCCCCCCTCCTGTCAAAATAACCAGAGGCATTTGAAATTATACGTGACGGACATTACCAGGATTAAGATTATTACTCAGTGATATTCCGGAAGTGGCTTCGCATAAAACGGCAGCATTAGCTGTAGGCAGACTGAGGGGTAAAAAAACAACAAAAAAAACCCCACGTAATAAATTGAATACTAACCTTCTTCATGAGTGAAATGTAGCACCGTGCGTCACTGTCACTCCAACACAGAAGTGAGTGAACCCTTAGAAATCCAATGTGTGTGTTTAGGCACGGCTGGCCATCAGTTTTAGAGAGGGTGAACTGCAGTGGACATACAATTACTCGGCTACACTGGGTAACACTTATTCTCTTTCAGCACAAGGCCCTGCAAGCATCTGCTCAATGTCAGGCGTGCAGCATCACAGAAACATCCCATGACTGATGTTGACATTGATTCCCCGTAACCTTACCTAGTATCGCCACATTTCGAAATTGACTACCCAAAAATATAATTTATAATCTGCCATTTTCCATGACAACCGAGCCTCTATTTACTTGTCAGGCAATGAAGCATCTGCTAGTGTACTGAACTCTACAAAGCACAACACAACCCTGCTGCACGGAATGAAAAGGTGTAGTGTTTGGGTAAATCTGGGTAAAATGCCTCACGCCCCGAGCCATTTTTGATATATATTTTTTTTTCCCCCGTCAACAACCGAGGCAATAGATCTCCTGCTTTCCTGCTTTTGTTCATTCTTCCTCCACCGCTCTTCAAAGGGAGTGATTTCTCCCCATGTTTAATATCTGATGATATTGGTCTGAGTGTTGGTGAAAAACTCTTGAGCAATATCTTTTCCAGCCCGCCCTCCACCCCGTCAAAAATTCAATAACATCCCCACTAAGTTGGATCTTTGAAGTGACTATATCAACTGGCAGAGGCTTGAGGAAAAAAAAAGTTGGATGATGTGGAAGGGCTTATACAGTTTCCTCTGTAAGCAATTATATCACAGAAATGTGTCAAATATCATGTCGGAAGATCAGGTGTTGAACTCTTCTCTCGACTCCATGCCATGACTTGTCAAACTGTTGATGTTTATTCTTGCTTGCTGTTTGGAGCAGTGTTTTTTTTATTTTTATTTTTATTTTGCCACCCTCTTGCCTTTTTCACATGAATATCCAAATGAAAAAAGGAATATATTGTTATGCACGTACAGTTCATTATTCAAGGTTGTGTTTTGTTCCGGGAACTTTACTGTGCCACGAGCAGTGTGATCGGCTGAGGCATAGGAAATTAAATCTCTCTTTTTTCCGTCCCCACTCCACTCTCTCCCTTACTCGTTCTCTCCCTCTGTGTGTGTGTGTGTCTCTCTTTCTCTCGCCAAACATTTACTCTGCTGGGCACACTTTCTGATGTGTGAACTGAATTATAGATTTCTAATTTCATCTCAACTTCAGGCCAGTAGGCCTTTGGTGAATAGCATGGATATTTTATCACAAATGAAAAAGTAAATAAAAATACAATCGCCTAAGGGCCTGATGGAAAACCATACTTTTTGAGAGGATAAATGAAGGGAATTTTGACAGTAACAAAGTTTCAGTCATTTCCTCTGGGTTCAGTCCAAAAATAATACAAGCGGGAAGCTGGCACACTTGGTTATAATGTACAAACATCAGGTCATAGCTTGGCCCTGCTCCCAAAGGCTTTAAACATTCGGTGCCACGGTACAAACTTACAGTGCAAAAGGGAAATGTTGCTAAATTTCCTCTCCAACCAGAGACCAAGTCTGGCCATGGAGAAGCTGATGCATGACTAATTAACTTACCTGTTATCCCATTGGGAGGTCAGCTTAAGGCAATTCAGTGGCAGCCAATGAGGCAGGTCTTTGTTTTACACAAGCTTGCAGTCTATGGGGAAAAGGTCGGAACATTTCCTCGCTGAGCAGCCGTGTTTATGGATTGCTTTGCTCGTTTCTTTGCCTACTGAGAATAATCTGTGGGTTGTTAGCTAGCCTATGTCACACTACCAGCCTTAATTGGAGAAGCACACGAAAACGGCGATTAGCATACAAATATTTGTAGATGATCTGGTTGAGTGTGCATAATAAGTACAAGGAGCTTTAGAGAGAGACAGAAAGAGGGAGACGGGAAGACAGAGGGTGGAGAGAGACAAGAAAAAGATGAAGTGATGGAATGAAAAATAAAGCCAGAGTGAGGAAATCAGATGCAGGTGTATGATGCATTCAGTTTCTGTAAACATTTGAATTTAATAAGCTCAGCATTTGCATACAGGAAGTAATCAAAGCATTTGTGACAGAAGCAGAAATCCAGCTGTTAATTATGATCACTTTGTAATGTGGGGATGCCTAGTAGGAGTTTCTTTTGAAATAACTTATTGGGATTAAGTTGATTATTGGGATTAACTTGATTACCTAACATTGTGTGACCACCCTCACTATACATGTGCCGCACACGAGTGTCGGTACTTAGGCCCTAAATGTGCTGGCAATTTAATATGTTGGTCTCATCTTAGGTAAAGATCACGACGGCGGTATGTCGGCCCTAATGATATTTACACTTTCAAAGTGGCGGACGTCTGATCCGAACACTGTCAGACTAACGTAAAGGCTGCAGAATCGCTGGGTTAAATACACCCAGAGAGACTCAACTCGCACCATGTTTGTCTCCTCTGCTCAAAGAAAATGGTCATTTAGAAAAGGTACAAAACGCCTGTGATGTGAGCTGATATTAGGCTATTTTGACAGATTCGTCACATTTCATATCAGTTTGAACATCATACTTCACCTCACCAGTGTGTGCCAAAAGTTGCAAAAAAAATGTACAACCACAGTAACAATGAGACGAGCTGTCTCTCTCCCTATACTTTCAACTGTCAACATTAAGAGCATCAATGTTAAAATAGATATTGAGCAAAACACTTTAGAGCCAGCGTGGGAGTAGATGGGAATTAAACGAGAGACCTAGCTTAACGTAATGACTTTAATTTGACAATGGTTATTGATTCACGCTAAAAATCCATCAGTGATGCAGCCTGAGAGAGAACAGAAAAACACTCTTCTTCCTTCAACTCACCGCTGTTTTCCAGCAGTGACGCAGCATTCATCTCGTGCACCAGGTCCTAAGTACTTTCCAACAATGTGCTGTCATGTCTGACATCAAAGTTGCCAATGTCTGAATGGCACAAAAGCTATTGCTTAAACAGATGAATCCAGCAATGTTATATGTTCCATGTCTGAAAAGGGCTTTGGACAATTATGTTCAATGCCAAATGTTATTATTTACATCCAGTGACAATATCTGAGCATGGCAAGTATGGTATAATGAAGGATAGGGAAATATTTCTGACCATGGCAAATATAATATGGGAAGAAATAGGGATGTGATCAGGTTTGGTAAGTTTTAGGGAAAGTTTGTGTCTTGTCAGCCCCACCACCCCGATATCTATGGACATAAATCATGAGGTGCAGATTTGTCCCATATGGGCATAATTCCTAGGATCCTGGGCTGCTAACACTGACTTGATGTAATGATTTATTATGTCTTCTGCCTGCTGCGATCTCCAGAAAAGCTGGCTTTCTGCACTATACAGGTGCAGAGTCCAATCGTGTTTTCAGTCACAAAAAAAGTGCTGTGCTCTGTTGTTCAAAGCAGAGAAAGGCACATCACAGAGGGTACTGTGTTTCATGTGCTACAAACAACAGATAAAGACCCAAGCTGTGACTGCACTGCATTTTACTGCAGTCCCACTACCAGTGAGGAAAAATGTATTTCCCCGTGTGATTGCTGAATGGCGCTGACTCTAGAAAGAAGCGTTTTTCCTTTGTTCTGAAAGGATGACACCAAAATCGGATGATTATGGTTGGTGTTTTTGGTAGATGACACATTTTCTGCCATCAAGGAAACATTTTAGACGTGTTTGAAATCCTGTTGTGACATCATGTTGTCTACATTTGTCAAAGTACCTGTGTGGGGAAAAAATACTCAAAATATTAGATTGGACCCAATGTACCCAACAGCCTTTTTGATTTCTTTATTTTCAACAGTATAATGGCTATTAGACTTGGTGTCTGTTCTTATTTGGGTTGCCACTGGCTTGTCCCACTTTAGCTCCAACTGCATTAGGCTTCTTCACCTTTTCCAAAATGTGTACTTCCTAGCTCCAATGACTGGCGGAGATCTTGTCACAAATAGCTCATCACCTATTTGTACCTATGTGCTACATTTGCGTTCCGTGTCTTTTAGGAGGTGTAGAGTTTCGAAATGTGCCCAAATCTTACAACATTTCTACGGCCCGTAACAATCTTTAGCGTACATTCAGTGATTCCTTTTGAGCAGTTGGGCCAATTATTATATTATCAAATATTATCATCATTTGATATAGAGAACATGTAAATAGTTGTGCAGCACTTCCAGCAGACACAGAGCGATATTAACATTTATTAGGACTCATGTAAGGCAAACGTAAGGTAAATATTACTCTTCTAATGTGATTTGCATGAGATCGTTTCCTCCTTTTTCCATTATTTTGTACTTTCCTTGTTCGACACCGTATGCCACACACAGTTCGTGGCTGTGTTTTTAAGGCACAACTCGCAATGCCACATCATTTAAACACATGGTTTGTAAAAGTCTATTTAAAACTATGCTGTATTGGCCTTCATGCACAATCTGTAACTATCCTGCTATCACTACCTCGTAAAGGTTTTATTCGTCCATTTTCATCCATGCTCCTAATAACTCCCAGATCGAGGTCCTTTTGTCCACATGGCAATGAAATATAACTGCATAAAGAATAATGGCCCCCGCTTCAAGAGTACTATTGCTATTTGCTTGCGTTACACATCATTTTATCATCCGTAGCTTTCTTAGTAAGTCCCAATCGAGCTGCTGTTCAGCATCCCTTGGGGGTTTTCAGGGACTGGAGTGTCTTGCACAGAAACGAGGTGAACAGAATAGGTTCAGTTAGATGTTAGCTAAGGTAAAATGAGTTCAGTGGTGCAGCAATGCAGCAAAGTTGCATGATAATGAGCTTGGGTTCCTTTTTTTTCTCTCCCCTGACAATTAAAGAAAAGTATAATTTGCATGAGAACAAAAAAGCTAATTGCTCCAGGGTCATAGTGCCATCAGAGGCCAGACAGTCAGACAGAAATAACTGCAGATGCACATGAGAACTGCAACCATAGCGTGTTCTTTCAACATCATTAATGTATTTTTGTGTTGCCTTATGGAGGTATAGCCAAAATGCTTGTTGCTGTGATTGTCCTGAAAAAGGTGGCCACCCACCCTTTGCCATCGTTGATACCTCAGGGATTCGTGAAAGCTAGATGGTTCCCTACCCCTGTTCCTATATCAACGTATGAATACATTTATTTTATTGCTTCCCCATATTATTGATTAACTAATCCACTCTGCAGCGTGGCTCTCCTTTTCCCTGGCTCACTGAGTACCATAACTTAATAGATCCCTTTGGGAATAGTATGCACTAAACTGTGAGGCAAAATGTCAAGCTGCAATTGGCCCTGTTAAGGCCTGCGTAAATGAGAGGAGCATCGGTGCTTGGGCGTATATCCCTGCGTGGTCGAGAAAGTGGGAGGTGGAAGGAGAGGGGAGACGGGAAGGAAGAGAGAGGATGATTAGGGATGGGAAAGCAAGACAAAGTAAGGGAAAGAGGAAGAGATTCTAGAGGTTGATGAGACACAACGTCACCGAGCAAGGAAGAGCTGAGCCAGGAGCGATGAGCTGTGATGCTTTAGACATAATGTACATGTTCCACCATTTCAGTTTTGACCTCCCTCTTTCTATTTCCGTTTTACCCAGACTCTCTCCTACTGCCATCTAAAAGGCTTCTGTCCAGCTCATATTTTGCATTGCTAAAACGGGTGCATTCAGAAGAGCTGAAAATGGAGTGCTCCCACGCTGAGTCTCCTGTTTACATAAGCTGAAGGTAATTGAGTTGTAACTGTGAGTTTTAGACTTCCTCTTTTCTGCAGGTTTTCTGCAACAACCACGGCACCTTCTGGTAAGTATTCATAAAAGTACTGCCTCCAGTAGATGTTTGCAAATATTGTCTCTGACATTACCAGCAGCCTGCATGTGGTCCTCCATTTTAATAAACTGGCTTTCTTTCACCAAGACCACTTATTTTATAAAATGCTTTTGGTGAATAGAAAGAGTGAGTGTAAACTGTAGATAAAGTGGCTCCAATTTTTAATTTTGAATCATTTTGGCCATCATGGGCAGACTCCCTTCCTTTCTGTCTGTTTTTGGCATTTGTTTGATCATAAATTACCTGTGCCATATATTATTTGTCAGTGATGTTTTGTTGACACACCATGAGTTAAAAGATAAGCAATTGCAATTACTTGAATTTTGAATAAGTCCTAAAACTGGAAATACAAATATTTCTTCATGTCATTCTGTGAAGATATGAAGAAGTACCCACTTGAGCATTCTGGAAGACAAGTAATGACCACATGCTGCAATAGTGGACATAACTAAAAGGTCCAAGCAATAAAGTCATGACGGATGTTTGAACAATGCCACTTTTTTGTCCAACCTGTCCAAAACCCCCAAATACTCTCTAAAACTGAGTGCCCAGTGTTTTACATCATCTCTGTCCTATCTGAGGTGCAAAACACCCAAACCACAGGAATGATATCACATAAAGGAAGTAATGGTTGTATGGGACCTATATTTTTGTCTTCTCCTGGTCAGGGTGGCAGAGGCAACAGGGCAAACGGAGCAGCCCATATGTCCTCCCTTGCAGCCCTTCCAGCTGTCGTAGGTCTACCTCAGGGTCTCCTCCCATGAGGTCACATCTGGATGATCTTCAAATTGGAAACATTAATGACCACATGCTGCAATATTGAAGAATTTGGAGTATTTAAGTAAACGCTCCCAAATACAACAGTCAATTTTTGTTTCCCTTAGAATACCAATTTCACTTAATACACTTTATCCTAACTTAGCATCTGCCCAGTTAAATTAATTAATCTACTGAACGTATCTTAACAACGAAATATAAAACACCACATGTTACAACCTTTAGCTGGGTTAGCAACTCACTAACTCAACAATTACTTCTCTTCTTAATTATACCATGTCCAAGCATTTTCACTGAACCCACATCATAAGTAGTTTCATCAGATTATTATCTCATTCCGACTGGTTTTATGTTCTGTGCAACAGCAATTCAATCATCAAGTTTAACAACCATTCTCAAAATTAGCAATAGTCGGGAGGCTACTTCTCCGTGTAGCTAACCACTACTCACCGGGATGTTGTATGAACGGCCAGCAACTCGGTGGCTGTAGTACCTTCCTCTCAGTTCTCGGGAAAGCAAAGCTCGGTCCATCTATCGTTACTGCTTCTTTAATTCAAAACTGTCCTCAATTCTCCAGCACAAAAGCTGCATGCTGACAATACTGCTGTAACTCGCGTCTGTCACTCTCTTTGGAAAACGTCTCTCGCCTTGCCTCAGTCACAAGGGGGCGACAGTAGACCATAACTGAGGAATCATTCTCATAACTCACAAGTGGTCAAAACTACTTGGTTACATTAAGAAGATATACCTAGATACTGAGGTACGCCGAGAACCTATTAGCATCTTACTCTATTGAGAATTTTCACCTTGACCACTTGTATCTATGATCTAAATCTTTCAGTCACCTGCCAAGCTTTTAACCACAGGTGAAAAGTCTGACTGTTGGTCAGTTATTTCTTTCCCCGTTAAGTTTGATGCAAAACCCACAGTGATGCTTGGGAAGCCCCTAAAAAGCTGCCAAGCTAAAATCCCTTTTACCATTTCTTTGCGAATAAGACCCCAAGCAACCCGAACTCCTCCACTCAAAGAAGCTCACTTTTCATCTGGATTGGGAAACATCTTGACTGCATCACTCACAGCTGTAACCTGCTGTAGTGCACGAGGTCAAGGTCCAAAGAAGTCAAAAGAACTCCTTCTGTTCTGTTTGCCAATCCAAGGGCACTGTTCTTGAACTCCATGCAACATTGAAGAAGCGAGTCAAAGGCCTATTGTTTATGGCTGCACATAACGATTACTTTCAGCATTTTTATATTGTCTTGATTATTCAACTGATCATCGGGTCTATAAAATCACAGAAAATAGTGAAAAATGCTCATGAGAGTTCTCTAAAACCGAAAGGTGACGCCTTCAAATGGATTTTTTTTTTTGTCCGTCCAAAGGTCCAACGCCCAACGATACTCAGTTTACAGTTGCATATAACAGACACAAGCAGCATATCCTCTCACATTTAAGAAGCTACAACCTGACAATGACTTAAATGTGTAACAAAAAAACTGCCAGTTTATTTTCCGTCGATCTGCTAATGAAACAAGCGTTCGGGCTCTACTATTGTTTGCAAAAGTGTTAACTCTGTCAGACTAGCACCACAAATACACAGATCCATTACCGCTGTATATCACAACTGTTCAAAATCAGCAAATTAATACATTCTAAGCGTTGAGTGACCTCTTGTGGTAGTGTTGATTTCTCAGTATTTTTCCACCTTTTCCACAAGATACCGTAACATTTTAAAATTTGCCTTAAAAAGAAGGTCTGAAAATGCCTTGAGTCTACAGTTGACTTAGCAACAAAGTGGTTCCCATCTGCGACTCGACTTAGGGAGTGTGTCTCGGCTCTAGAGGTGAAAGACAGAGAGCCATGGATCACCCAGACTGCTGTGCTAATTAAAGGTATCAGTCATGAGAAATGCGTGTCAGTTTATAAGGCGCAGACGCAGACAGACCTCATTTGTCACTGCCCAGATTTATATCCAATAAGAATTCAATTGCTTGGCATACATGCATGGTTTGATGTATGATGTGTGTGTGTGTGTGTGTTTAAAAGGGAAGAAAGGGGGATGAGAGGACTCTCGGAAAGCTGAGTGGTAAAGCATGGTAGTTTCTCCCATTCTCTCACACACACACACACACACACACACACACACACACAAAAACACATACACCAGGTACTCAAACCAACCTATGGCACTGTGTACACAAGTGCAGCACATTTGCTCTGTCCATTAAAAAGACCACTTGACCTCAGTATCGGGTTACATGTGGAAGAGGTGGAGAGGACTGGACCATGGAAAATGGCTCCACCATTGCCGGGCAAACTGGTGAACGTGTACTGCATTAATAAGTAAAGCAGAAGGATAAGTGGCTCTTTCCACTGCTGATGTGCAGACTTCAAGGCTTTGCAGGGAGACGACAGAGCGCACACAGTATATAAGCAGAATTAGAATTAGGTATGTGGAGACAAATATGCAAGTGACATAAACTTTTGTTGCACCAGATATGGTTATGCTGCATTAGCAGGCCAATTGTTTCAATAACATACCCGTGTTTCCCTCCATGGTTGTCATTACCTTGGACAGAAAACCAAACACGTTATTTCTGGGACTGTAACGACGTTGCGGTTTTCTCAAGTGGAGCATCCGCTGTTTCTATATATCAGGATGAATCAGGTTGCCCTCTTCTGTGCCATCGCGACGAAGTTCCTGATACCTTACGTAAGCAGTTGTTATTTTCTGCATCTGAGAGCTCCACATGGGTATCTGCTTAAGAGCCATCTGATGAGGAGATGACAGTTTAGACTGTGTGGGCTGCGTTTCTGTGTGTTTGCTCCTCACTGTCTCTCAACTTTTCACTTGTCATTTGTTGTCCTAAACTCTTTCTTTTGCTCTCTCCATCTGCCTGTCTCAGCCTCATGCTCTGCCTCATTTCTCCTTAATGCTCATGTTATATTCCAGCCCTTTTATATGTTAGTTGCAGTGGTTGGTTGTGCTCCTCTACTTTCACATCTTGACTCTGAGTACGATTTATTTGTAGCTGCCAACACTTCAGTATATTCATGAATTACCTAAGTGAGTAAAAATAGTAACGGCTTTATTATTTCGGCTTAATGTAGATTATTCTACTGCTTCAAATATAACATGGTTTGTTGACCAAACTCAACAAGATGGAGATGATTCCTTTAACAACTTTAATTAGTAGCTACCATTTAGTTGCATGGCAGCTACACACTTGCACCATATGTCTGCAAGGATGGCAATGTTGGTCAGTTGGTCGGTCCACCATTTCTGTCCTGAATGAAATATCTCAACAATTATTAGATGTACGGCCATGAAAGTTTGTGCAGGCGTTCATGGTCAGCAGACGAAGAAGCCCATTGACTTTGGTGATCCCTTGACCTTATCTTCAGTTGGCTGGACTCATTCCGTGTTCAAAGTTCAGGGGGCTTATAAGTGGCCCAAGGACAGAACTATACCTTGCATGATTGGTTGTCATGATTATCACTGTCAAATGAATCCCAGACACACTGTCAGACTGTTTTTACAGCAGGATGGTGATTTCTGCTCCTGTTCTTAAACTGGAAGACTGGCACCTCAGATTTGCTTTTGTTGCTCTCGCAACGTACTCTTTTCATGAAGTTATTGCCTATGTTCTCTGAGCATATGTGCACACACGCTAACAACCATCATCCCCCTTGTTTTGAATGCCACCCTGGATAAAGATGGACTGTTTCTTGGATTTTCCTCTCTGTCTCTCCTCCTTTTTTGTTTTCATTCGGTTTCGACAGTTTCAGACGTGAAGTGCAACAAAGTGAGAGGAAAGATCTGGCTATTTCATGACTAGTCAGAATCTCTTGATGGCCCGGGGGTTAACTTGCATACTTTCCTGTTTCAGCATGTGGATTCTGTCTGAAATGTGTGCCAAACTAGGCAGCACAAACCTCAGAATGGAGCCAGACACAGCAGGTGTACAACACCACAAAGACAAACACAGAAAGCAACGCTGCACCACCACCAGTGCAGGTTGAGAATCTATTTGTCTACACTGCACTGTATGTATTTCTGTGGTTTATGCAGTGGTGTGGTTTTGGCGTAGGGTAAGTAGGAGGAAACTTGTGTGTTCAGCTTGTGGCTATTTTTAACAGCAGCTCCCTGCCAGCATAAACTTAGATGGAAGCCTGCACACTGCCTCTACATTAGCTTTGCTCTTCTGGAGAATCTAGCAGGCACGCATAAATGCATCCACCTTACTGCTGAAATTAGTAGTACATTTATCGATTAGTCATTAAACGAAAATGAATCAATTATACTTGCCTAGCATAACCTGTGATGTGCATTTGTCAACACAATTCAGCCAACATGGAAAATTAAAAATGGACTACCTTTATATAACACCTCTCTTTCACCCATTTATACACACCCACTCATGGCAGTGAGCTACCATGCTATATTCGGTACTTTCGATTCAGCAGGCCGATACAGGCTTTATACTACGTTTGCACAGATATTTTAGAGGTAAACCAATCTGATAATGATAGTGATGCAACAGCGATTCCACGATGTGGTTCAGGGTTTGGCTCCCTAACCCCTAGGCCACCAGGGCACACCAAAACTCTTTGCCTTTAAGACCAAGTTTTGCGTGTAGCTGTTGAATGTTGAATCACATACAGCAATAAAATATTTTAGTATTTTCACGATGCTGTGCCCAGACGTATTTGTGTCCCATGAGCAATACACACTGCTCAAAGGTCAGGGGAAGACCTGCCACCTAATGGCAGGTGCATGAGATATGTAGCGCAGGGCATTGTTGCAAATGAGTGTTGCATTTACAATTGTGAGGATTTTGCGACGTGATATATTTCAAGACATGAAATACTGCAAAACCAGCAAAGTGTTATGAAGGGATCTGTCAGCAAGCTTGGCAGCATTGATGCTCATGTAATAAATGTTGGCTGGTAATCAAATCCCAGCTTGTTTGGCCTCTCTGATCCCTGGGTCAACATTCAACGTGTCTAGCTGTCGCTGGATGTGGAATTGGATTAGGTTTATTGTTGCAATGTGACATCTTGAACTGGCTTCTTTTGACCTTAAGCTCCCAACAGTTAGCATTGTGCATCCCCCAAATAACCTTACATTTCTTGTGTTGGCATTGCATGATTCATACAGCGGTGTCAGGGTGTAGATACCTGTCTGTAACAGTCCCGCAATGCATAATATCATGTTTATTATGTTTTTGTTGTCATTGTGTAAGAGGAGTTTTAAGTCACGTTTATGATCATTTTGGAGGCTGTACTTTGTGGTGCTGTTGAAGCGAATTATGTTATACTGAGAGGTGTTTCTGATATTCTGTCCATCCCATGATCTCAATGAGGGCAGCCCAAACATTAAAAACACCTTTCCTTCCTTAATATGCTTAATGCAAAGCATATCTGTGTAACAAAGTGCGGTCATTGCATACTAAACACTGCTAAAGTCTGTAAAGGATCTCAAATGCGGTTCTGAATACCTTCCATGACATGATCACAATCATTTGCGCAATGAGGTAAATTAAAGACGGAGGTTTTTTGGAATGAAAAAGCCAAAGTTGACACACTTCAATACAATATAGTATATAATAGAATGAGCTGGAGGAACAAAGAGAAGCAGTAGTCAAAAAAAGACACAGGATGAATAATTAGCATTTATTACTGTTAATATAGTTAACAAAAAGTATTTCAACAATGTAGAAGACGTGTATAAGATGTGTGTGTGTGTGTGGGTATGAGTGAGTCAATGAGTCATTGGTCACGCAAGAGCAGCACATTGATGCATCTAGTCAACCAAACCCGGCTCTCTGAACTTCAATCAATCATCAACAATCAGCAGCCATTATGTGAGATTGAGAGTTGTAAGCACAGGGACATAGCTGATTCCCGCTCAAAGAGCCTCTACATTTCACAAATCACCGACGGGTCTATAAATGTCGACAAATGTAATGACAAAGACATTAAGCTGGCCAAAGTGGCGACGTTGCAAGCAGAAAGGCTGGCTGAGGTGCACAAACCATCACTGGCCCCTCCAATTTGATGGCCTTCAGGAAAAGTCAAAAGTTATGGTTTTTTTCTTTGTTGTTCAGTTGGTTCAGGTTTGACTCAGCAAAGCCCATTAAACAGGATGAAGTATACGTGTTGTGTGCGTGTCCCTCCGCTCTTTAGAAACTTCATCCTTTCCTCATCCGTCTGTGGTTTGGAGAGGTATTTTCAAAAACGAGACCTAACAACCTCAGCCTAGTAAGCCTGTGAATAATTCACACGTCTATGGGCATGTATTTTCGTTCTCCCATGTGTGTCAAAGCAGTCTCGCACACACACACACACAGAGCTCATCTTCCAATCATTTCCGAATTTCTGAATCTGTAAATATGTTTTGATTCCTTGCTCTTTTTTATCCAGGAAGCGCATCTCTCCGTTGCTCGCTGTTATCTTGAGGTATTATTTCCAGTTTTCACATCAACACATTTCAGGATCTGCTTATGTAACGGACATTTCTGTTACCCTCCGCTCTGTCCACGTGTAGCAAGGACAGTAAAAGATTTCAAGGGATTCCAGATTGATTAATTTGGCAGCAATAGCAGTTTACAATCAGTCTTCTATGATAATACATACAAAATGTTTACAGTACAGTACAGTATATTTCGAGTTATGGTCATTTTTGGAACGCACAAAATACCAATTTCCCTCTGTACCTTCAACTAATGAATTATAGACATAAATAAATATGCAGGCGGCCCACTGAGCCCCATTACAGGTCGAAGCCTGGGTGAAATAGAATAATTGTTACGCAGAGCTGGTTATGGTATGCTTGGAAGAGATACAGAATATGCAGTAGTGCTGTGGTGTGTGCCTGGCGAAGTTTCACCAGTGTTCGAGTCCAAGACGAGGCTACATTTGTTCTGTAATGCCCCGTTCATATCCAGTACGGTGGCGGCTGATCTGGATGTTATCCGTCACCTGCTAGGGTTGAACACGGCTCAGCTCGGCTTTGGTCTAACTCTGTTGTGTTTGTGTATACTTATACTGCATATACCAATATATTTCAGAGCACTTCTTATAGAGGCCCTTTTTGCCCATGCAGGGCAATCGGTATAATTAGGGACTTAGGCACAGTGTGGCTGTTACATACTATAAATAACTATAAATAGTTTCACCCAGGGAAATAGCAAATAGTTTTACCGTTGAATCGAATGCTGCCCTTTAATATCAAAGGGTTTCTGGTCCTGCTAATCCCACTGAGAATCAACAGTCCAGTCTGCAGCTCCATGCCGCTTGTAGTTCATTGTTTTCGTTGTAAACAACTGGCTGGCGCAGAGAAATTAAAATCCAGCACACCACAGAGCCAGGGATGTGCTTTTTCCTCAGGGGTCGGTTGACCAAACCAGAGCTAAAACACCATCATCGACTCCAGCGTTAAGACACTTTTTAATATACTGTGGCATATTTCTAAATATATACCATCTATCTCTGAATACACTGATCTGTAATCGACAGGACACCCATTTGAGGTCTGGAAAGTTTTGCCAGCGTGAGCATATTTAAGTGAGAATATGACTTCCTGTCATGATCTTGTAAGTGTGTGGAGAGCCACTTTATTATGCACTGCTAACAGTTACATGTCTGGTTTATAATCAAATGAACAAAGTAGAACCACCGGAAATATATTTAGGAGACAGTGCAACCTTTCCAACTTGTTCTGCATCCTGAAGAGCATCGACTTATGTCTGACTGCAGGTTTAGCGGCTTTTGTGAGGCCTCGGCAGGGTGGTTTCACTGAAATAAAGATGCAATGTCATGCTGGAAGTCAAACGCAACAATTTCAGTGATAGTGAGGAGCTGGTGAAGCATTATGAAACGCCACACATCCTGAAAGCCTATATGACCCACAAATAGTCTGGTTACCTTGCAAAATGGTTTCCACCACTGTGTGCCACTCACCCATGAAAACGCCGTCTCACCTCCATGTGTCAATACACCCGCTGTTGACAGGCGAAATGAGAAGTGGTAGCTGCACCTTGTCAAGTCTGCTGTGATAACCGGGATATCTGACTTAAATTCAAACCGTTAGCAGAAGACGGCTCCTTTCCCTGGATGAATGACTTCTTTCTATAGCCACTATGCATCCCGTCAAAAGGCCTATTATGTGCGAAAGCATCCTGGGTAAAACTGACAATTGTGTGTCTCTGGGGGATATGCAGAAGAGAAGCAGAGGGTAGTGAGAAAAAGATGAGAATTGGCAGAAAAGGGACAGCAATTATGAATGTTTCTGAGGGTTTTCATTAACGTCCAGGCTGAAAAGGGAAAGAAAAAGAAAGATCAGCCGAAAGGGGAAGAAAGAGTAAGGCACATCTTATTTTAAAATCAGCTTAATGCAGTGTTGTTTCAACAGAAATGTATTTTTCACAAACCGAAATATAATGGTATATTTTTACAATTTAAATTGATTGCTTGTGGGTGCGTATATGCTTTGTCTGAAAAATACAACCCATAAAGGTCCCAGAACCATTAAAGTAGGGATGAATGTTACCCACGAACAGAATGCAACTTTGTGCTTAATGATCGCTTTGCTCCCTTGAAAGCTAACTTGGTTTTTTTTCATTACAAATCACATTCCTAAATCTAGTTTTAGGGCGGCATTAGAGAAAGCAACTTCAACAACGATGGCGTTAATTTTCAAGGTTAAGCGCTCCACGCCGCCGTGCGAATCGACACCGACTTTGCAAAGAACAAGCGGCATCAGTGCAGCTGGGTGAAGTTGTCTGCTGGAGTACTTAACCTGCCAAAACAAGCAGTCATCCAATAATCAAACAGAGGCTGGGTCGATGGTGGCGTGTCAACAACAAGCCTGTCCGATACCAGCCACTAGTTCAACACCGGAATTGACCGATGCCGCCCTCAGGTTGTCAGGATCGGGGGGTGAAAGTGGGAGTGGGTGCGAGAGAAACAAGCAGCTGTTTGAGGACGAATGTAACCTAAAACAATGCCGAATAAGCACAATCAGAAAGTGTATACGCAGCTGTGAGAGAACACCAATTTGTCCTCGCTTTTGCTCTGCAGGGAGATGCCATTTGCCTACTTTCCACAAACTTACAGGACCATAAGCATTTTTTTCTGACCATTCTCCTGTAGCTGATGGCATGAACCCCCCCCCGGATATAATTCATGGCTCTCATTACGCGAAAATGTTCATGAGTGAGCCGCAACACACCATTTCCTTCCTCTTGTGATCCTGTACCGCCGTGCAACGCACGCACACACTCGGTAGTTCTTAGACGTTCCACATTCTCATAAACCGATATCATGGCCCTCAGTGTTTTCAGAAGCATGCTATTTTTGTCCCATCGGGCTAAAGCGGCAGCTAGACAGTCCAGGACCTAATAATCACTTTCGGCGCGTGGCACGGAAACCGGCCCCTTCTGATGTCACCGATCCAAAGATGTGTGGGAGCGCTTGGGGTCATTATATCCCACTGGAAAGTTAATCTCGCAACAATTAGTTCCAGCCCAGGAGGTACCACCGGGCACTGTGCTCTGAAATGGTGGTATCCTTTGGGAACCCTCCTCCCACCACTCTCTCCCACCTTTTTTTTCTTTCCACAGATCGACTTCTACACAATGAAGCCTTGCTTTCAACACACTCTCTCTCTCACTCTCACACACACACACACACACACACACGATCTCCCTCTAAGGTTTTCTGTATCGATCCAGCCATCATTCTATTTTAGCTCTGCAATTACGCCTGGTGATATTACCAGTGGGTGTTACATGACTCTTCTAATTGGTGTGTCAATATGATGTCAGAGTTTTTGCTGCTCCATGATTTGAGGTACCAGATAAGTGCATCTGCAGGCTTTACATTTTTCAAATGGTAATATCTTCTTGGTGTTGCATGTGAAAGATGCGCTCATCCTTTTTAAACGACCAGCACACGTAGCTTGTTAATATCGATAAACGCATTCCTTGACGCCAACATCTCGGCGTATTCCCCGTGCCTGAGGGCATTGTTCATCTCTTATCTTGTGGGGGGGCCAAGTTACAACAAATTGCTTGTTTCACTATGATACACAGAATTTGTTCAAATCGACTTTTAAGTGGCACGCCTTTGCTCTTAAGCTTAAAAAGGCTAATCTCAATCCTCAAAGATACAAAACAGGATTCACTTGTGGATGTAAAAGATCTGGAAATTTGCTAAAGATTCACAATGAGCATGAGAAACCATTCATTCATTCATTCATTCATTAACCAGACTGCTTATCCCGAAGGGTCGCAGGGGGGGGCTGGAGCCAATCCCAGCTAACATTGGGCGAGAGGCAGGGAAACACCCTGGACTGGTCGC
>JAVQJF010090162.1:0-24742 GCA_036023855.1 Gadopsis marmoratus
GAGGTTTGGCTTTTTGGTTGCAACTCTTCCATGAAGACCACTTCTGGCCAGACTTCTCCGGGCAGTAGATGGGTGTACCTGGGTGCCACTAGCTTCTGCCAGTTCTGAGCTGATGGCACTGCTGGACATCTTTCAATTTCGAAGGGAAATAAGCTTGATGCGTTTCCTTGTCTGACGACTGTGTCTACGATCCTCAACGTTGCCCATTTCTGTGCAATTGTACCTATAAGAAGTGATGCTGGTTTGAAGGCAAAGGGTGGTAACACGAGATATTGATTAAATTTAGGTTTTTCTTTTGTTCGCTCACTTACAATTTTTTAATGGATGAAACTAAACTATTAACACTTCTATTTTTGAAAGCATTCTTAGTTTACAGCACCTTTTCACACTTGCCTAAAACATTTGCACAGTACTGTATATATACACATCTGTGGTGACATGATTAAAAATATATTTCAGTGTCTCATGCGTTTCATGACATCTGCACGATATCTTATTTGTTCACTCCAGTTATGGATGCTAAAGTGGGGGGAGACACATGAAGCAAGCTCTCTGCACCTGGAGTTATGTGGCCAGAAGATGCTCATCTATAAACACAAATAGGCACACAATCAAGCAAACATCTGCTCCTTTGCTTTAAACTGAATACAATAGTCCTCTCCTCTCCTCCTCTCTCTCCCATTCAGTCCATACAATCTATGTCATGGGCAAAGGACCAAGGAAAGGAACCTGTATATATAGAAAAGTGACTAACAAGGGAATCAGGGGCAGGTGAGCACAAGAACGCAGGTGAACCTAATCAAAACTGGGTGAAATGAAGAAAGACAGGAAGTAAAATTAGAACCTCCACACAAGAGGATAGCCTACCAAAATAAAACAGGAAATCAAAAAAACTGATGGGAAAAGAACAAAGACAGGAAGTAAATCTAGTGAACAGAATAGACTTTTAAAATAAAAAGGAAAGAGACAAGAACTGGCGAGCTGTAATAATCAAAGGATTGCACCTGACTATCTGTTCGCATCTTCCCTTGATATGTAACATGTCCGATTTTGAGTGGATAGCACAGACTATTCTGAATGCCATCATTTGACAATAAAAGACCCCAGGGTCCATGTTTGTTTTGTTATTTGTACATGCCACAGCTGATAGTGTGTGCTAGTTTTATACTGCTTACTCTTAAAACCCTGTTTCTATAAATGCCAGTACTCAATATTTCACATTTCATCTGAAGGCCTGATTCTTGATGTGAACTGTAATCCCTTAAGTTTATGCTTTTTCATTGTGCTGTATCAAACTATGCATAGTATTTCCCCTGGAAATACCTGTCTTTCACCCTGACAGTTATAGTGTGCCTTTCCCTTCCCAGACTATTGTGTTTTTCTGTCAATGCTGCATTATGTATGATGATTATTAACCTATCCGTAATCCAACAAACTGTCACCACTCTGCTGCAGTAGATAGCTGTATTTGTGCTTTCGTATCTACAGCATTTTATGTAGCTGTTTTTATACTATGACACAGACGCAGATAGTTTGACAGCACAGAGAGGAATAACTAAGTGTCTCACCGATGTTTTAAAACATTTGACCCTTTCTGTTGCGATGTTCTCCATGAAAGAGGGAATCAAGTGTGACAGAAATCTTACCTGCAACCCGTAAAAGAGTCAGACAGTGGCCCATCTGCCTTTATTAACCTTGTCTGTGTCTCCCTGTGTCCCCTCTTTACACTGGCACTCGGCCAGTCAAACAGAAGGATAATGCTATCAGGCCTAATGTGATGATTTCAACCAGAAGTATTATAAAGCAGCCCTGCCAGTTATTTTAATGGGAGAGGCAAGGTGTTAGACGGGGGACAGGGTGGGGGTGTTATTTGTTTTGTTGACTAACACCTCCCACATGCTGTTGGGTTGGGGTTGCTTCAGCCAGGCAGACACTGGAGGTGCCAGGGCCTTGGCAGAGATAAGGACGATGGCTCAATGCCCGCACACACACACACACACACACACAGAGTTTAAGAATATTTTCAAATCAACATATGACAAGCTGATATTTCATGCCTTTTGTTTAGCTATAATAGAGTAGTAGCATCATTGTCTTCAACGCCCACAGCGTGTCTAGCCAGCAAAAGCACATTACAACGAGAGGGTTTCCATTCACAATGCAACCTGAATGAGAAAAAGAACATATTCCATCAACTTCCATCTAACACTTTCTTCAGATAGAGAGCAATGAGGCGTGTCGTACACAGCCTCCAACATCCATTTCTCTACCCCACTTCCTCTCTCTTTCCTTAGTCAGTTGCAACCACCATCCCCTCATCCAGAGCCCTGTGGATTCAATTCAATTCAATTCAATTTTTTTTATATATATAGTTTATATAGTGCTATATCATGGTATGGATGTGCATGGATGCGCTTACATGTGTGACCACCAGCTCCTCGGGGGTTCAACACTCTACAGCTTGAATTGTCACAAATTGAATTTCTCTGGCAGGCATTTTCACATATTAGAACAGTTTCCTGCTTCTCTGTTTTGTCTGTCTGTCTGTCTGTCTGTCTGTCTGTCTGGTCACCATCATGGGTCACGCTAAGGATTTGATGAAAGTCATTCATGCTTTATTTTTATAACATACCTTCACATCTGTAATAGTGAGTAACAGTGAGTCTGCTACTTCTGGACTCCACAGCAAGGATCTTATAAGAAACAAAACACAGGACCCATATCACACAAGTTCTAGAACAACTTTAGTATTGATTTAGTGTAACATTTTACTTTTGACACAGAAGGGGTTAACCTAGGCAAGCCCCAAGGGGTGATCGTAATTGTACCGTTGTGGCTGCTCACATTTATTATTAATGCTTTTCATTCAGAACTTTAAACCAGAAAACTAGATGATGTTCTTTTTATCTCTTTCATTTGAATTATTCACTATTGAATAATTAAAAAGTACATTTTGACCAAGTGTGGTCTGATGCAAAATTCATCACAGTGAGAGATCTGCGCTAATATCGTCTGAAAATGACCCGTCTAGAGCTTCATAGCGATATCAGCATAATATAAAAGCAAAATTCCAGTCATGAGTTTAATCTTGAAAACATCCATTTCAGATGACAGTTCAGTTAGCGTATGTTATTTCCAGAATTTGATGTGGCTACATTACGCAATATTCTTTATTTGCTCAGTCTTGGCAAGCAAAGTAAACTTCCCAGCTGCTCCTGTCCTGGCAGCCAGGTAGGCCAATGATGATGGTGTAAGAAGTTGGCATGGCATTGTCCGTGCTCTGGCCAAGGCATCACTGGCTCCTGTAACCAACAACAATCCACAGAGGAGGCAAGAGAGGCAGGTGGAGGGGGAGAGAGAGAGAGAACAGATGAAGAAAGAGGGCAAGGGGATGACAGGCGGAAAGTAAATGACACAGAAAGGGCATGCGAGAGAGAAATAGGACAGAAAAAGAGGGGGCAAAGAAGAAGCTATAAAACTGGAAACAGTGAAACTATAATTCTGCATTTTAAATAACAGCTGGGGCTCTTTTTGTTCACTATTTTGGTTTTCCCTGTTAAATACTAAAGACAACAACATAGACCGTCTCTCCTGTTCCTCGTTGGAATGACTAATCGTATTATATTAAAGGAATAGGCTGTAATCCCCTATATCCTTTTGCTACGTCTTGTCATAAACCAGTGTAATGAGCTAGATAAAGGAGTCTAATACGAAGAACTATCTTGGCTTGTGTGTGTGCGAGCATGAACGTGTTTTTGAGTGTATGTCTCCAGATGGTGTGAACACCAGGGGTACCCTATAAAACAGTATCATTCTGGATATCTCAACCTGTTCCTCTGAACGCACAGACTGCTATCTCCTCTCCAGAAACATCAAAAGACCAAGCACTTTCCTAACTCACACCCTTGTTGCTAGAATGGATTACAGCATTTTCTGTTTGGGGGATCAGATGTCTGAGAGCTGTTGTCACTTTATTGTGAAAGGACAGTGTGTGTGTGTGTGTGTGTGTGTGTGTGTGTGTGTCAGCGCCTATGTGTGAGCACTAATGGAGTTTGTGCCAGCCCCCGCTGCCTGCTTCTTGGCTCTGCACACAAACACACACACCACCATCTACGCATGTTTAGCAGAGGCACAAGTCTTTTTCCAAAACAAACATACTGCAGGCTGCCAGCCCACCACAGCACACACCATACTGACAGAGCGGGACAGCTTCTCTGCAGCCCCCTGGCCTCCCTAGACTGGCCCTCATTTTCTGTATGGAGCTCAATGACAGCAGCATGCCTGGTAATTGGAGGAAGCTGTAAAATGAGTAATTATTGCAGTTTGGGGTAGGCAAGCTGTTGCCTGTTACAGCGCTAGGCTCTGTTGTGTGTGAGAGTGCAGAAGAGAGGGGGCTATGAAAACTGAATCAGTGTATTTTATGTATATGTGTGTGTTTGCACAATGTACATGCACACACCTGCATCTCTGTGCATTGCAGGGGGTTGGTGAGCTGCAAACACTCCTCCTGGACAATTCCTGGAGAGAAGAGCATCACTAATTAAGTTTTATAATGGAGGCACTTAATCACAGCTTTGGTCTAGAAGCCACCTGAGAGAGACAAGAGAGAGAAACAACACAGAAAGACATATTTTGAGTCAGTTGGAGAGACTGCAAGAGGCTACAGAGCAGAGTATATTACAGCAGAACATGCTGCCCAGAAGTGGAAAAGGCCAAAGGCCGACTCCAGCATGACTCAGAGCAAATTGTTCTCATTATGGAGTCCACAGGTACGTTTCAAGATTCGATGCTCAAGAATAGATTTGGCTGTGACATTCTAGCACACTCATAATGTGTTTTGATGAAGCTTGCAAGGTGGATGACTTGCAGACTTTGAACTGAGCTGAACCACCATAGCTGTTCCATTCTTTTAGTGACTAGGACTTACTGTAGTCTGTTCCAATTGTCCCTGAAGCTGCACATTCTTTTTTCTTTTATTTTATGCCATCTTCAAATTCTGCTTTCCCTGATCTGAAAATTGTAATCCCATCAACATAATTTGAAAATGTGTTTTATTTTTCTTTCTTTTTTCCATTACTTTCACTAAAGTAATATAAATCCCCCCCTGGGTGAATGTGCAAGCTGCCCAAACTACCCCTTTCAGATTTACTGAAAAAGAAAGCAAGTGTCCTAACTCATTCCTTTTCATCAGGGTAGATTACAGTTGTCACAGTATTAAGAGTGAATTACTTAAATACAAAGAACTGATTAGGTTTCTAGCTCAGGTAGAGAATACTCTAGCCATGTTTGACATTATTTTGCCCAGGCAGCAGCGGCCACAGCTCAAACCATTTGGTTTCTTCCTCCCATGCATTTTAGTCCAATGTTCTCGTTTTTGTATGTCCCCATGGTGGATGGTTGTGAAAAGATTATCAATAAACTGCCCTATTACATCCTTTCCTATTTCCTGAATGATCATTTTAGCATTTATAGCCCGATTGCTTTTTAAAAAAATGAACTTCAGTCCCTAATTGTCCTTGTGTCAAGGTCAAGGAGGTGAAGCCAAGGAGCACAGATGGTGAAGTAAGAAGACACCCTTTTTATCCCTTTTTATCTGTTTCAGTATATCTGAGGGAACACTGAGTCTCTGGAATATCTCAGACACACACAGAGACACATGCTCGCAGACTCTCGGACACACACACATACTGCATGGGTACCAATTTGCACGGAATGATTTGAGCTGTGTGTTTTACACAAAACTTCCTCCAGTTAAAGGGTGAATGTCCTTGTTAAATTTCTTTCTTTTTCCTATTGGATTTATTTATTTCCTGTCTCCTATGTTTATTACATCAATCTGCTTTTGTCCTCCCCTCCCATTTTCTTTGCTTCCACCCGTTCTCTGAGAACACTATTACTCCAGCTGCCCCTGCTGCTGCGGATGCACTCAGTTCAATTTCTCTCCACTGCTGCATTGTGAGGGAAGGGGGGGAATGTAAGGGGATGAGAGTTGTGGGTGGTGCACAGCAGGTTGACAGATTCTAGACTTGCCTCCACTCTTCTTTCCTTGAAGGACATTATCATAGGATAATGTCACACCACGACATGGCTTGGATCTCTTTCTCTGCCTCAGGCTCCAGCAGAGATGAGTACGTCTTATCCAGGTCTGATAGACATACGGGGTCTAATACGCAAGAGCTGGTGCTTGAACTTCTGCCTCTAAGGTTAGAGTAAGTTTAGAGACTGAGGCTGCCCTCTGATCTCCTCCAGCTGTGCGGTTTAAACACATTTCCATCTTTGACTGTTTGTGTGAGCGAGAGAGCAAGACAGTGAGAGAGGGTCTGTATTAGTGTCTACAGTATTACAGCTGTTTAATTGCAAACAATAATTACTGCAAGTTTTACTTCACAAGGTGTGGCGAACGTTCTCCAGATTGCCTCCTAAAACAAGTGTTACACATAAATTCCATGGTCTGCAAATTGGGTTTTGCCATGAATCATTTTATAAGTCTTTGTAAGGGTCAGGCTCATGGCAAAATTGACAATTCATAAAATGCCAGTGAAATTTAAAATCTGTGAGGAAAACACGCCTGAGACTATCTGGTACTCATCAAAGGAAGTACCAGTATACAATATTGACAATTTGGTGACAAAGAGTAGAATGGAAAACTGCTATTTGCCAGCAGGGGAAAATAAATAGTAGTGGTATATATTCAGTGTTTATTTGCCAGTATGCAATGCATCTGTATTACTTCACTGTTAAATAACACTGTCCCTGAAAAATTGCACAGCATCTCTGAGGATCAGTTCAAGGGACTATAAAGCCTGCTGGAATAAGACTTCTTCTCTTCTCTGGGTCTAAATATAGCATTTAATTTTATTCAGTGTTTTATCTATTGCTAGCCATAGCCCGATAACAATATTCAAAAGCTGAACTGAACTTTCCAGTGGGGTTTCATTGTCAATATTATACTGCTGGTGCCTGTTTGAGTCTGTTTATGTTCATTTGCGTGTGCAGTTCATGTTTCCAGCCACTGGAACTGCAACATGTCAGACCGCATTAACTTCTGAGGATCATCTATTAAACACGGTTTCTCTCCCCCCCCATTTCAGCTCATTTCATTCAGAAGACTGAAGGTGCTCTGTGCTTATCCAGCAGGGAATTTAGACTTTGGTATCATCTGCCTGGAAGCTCAAATTAAAACTGTGAATTCAGTATCATCTTTTTTAATCACTTCCTCAAACAACCTTTTGCATGCTCGCTTCATTTCTTAACTTCAGTCCTCCCAGGGGTAGCTCCTTCTTTTATCTTGCTTTAATCTCTCTGGTGTTAGCAATGCTCTCTGTGTACACCAATATTACCTTTCATCACATCACCATGCAAACATTGTTTAGAAAAACATTTCTGACATTGGAATTTGATATAAAGTTTAGTTACTTTGTAAAAGCCACATGCCTTCTTGCCAATGTCAGGAGTGCTCAGTCACAAAGCCGTGGATCAGTTTATGACCCCCATTGTCTCCTCCATTTTATTGCACACAAAGCTGTCTCTGTTAAGAGTTAAATGTCCTGAGTGCTGTAGACAGTCCTGGAGGTCAGAGACGCTATGAATTTTGAGAATAAACAACTTGTCTGCAAGCAAAAGACGCAAGTCACTTTTAATAGATTTTCTCTCATTTCGTTTTCTCTAAAGCCCTAATCACTAGTCATATATGTAATTGAATGTATTGCTTTTGAAGTATAATTAGAATGTACAACATTATCATGAATGGTTTTGATTCTAATCGTAAGTCCTTGTACAACATGTGCATGCATATAGTGTAAAAGCTAATGCTATCTGACTTGGCAGGGATGTAACAGTGGTGAAGACTGTGTCAGCTGCACGATTCAGCTATTGATTTAAATGTATGGGACTGGGGATTAGCTGGACAGCATTTCATCTTTTGACTCTCCCTCAAGACCTCTCTGCATTTCACTTTTTTTCCTGTATCTTGACCGAGATTCACTCAAAACCTTGGAGGAAATCTCAAGCTGGTCAGAGACAAGCTGCATTCTCCTGAGTGTACACAAAACATATGAGTGTTAAACATGTCAGAGGCAGTATCGGTATGCCACACAAAGTATGTGGCACCAAAGCAAAGCATATTGAATTGTAATTAATTAACAATCTTATACAATGACGTTGTATGAGATCAAATTTGAAATGAATGCAATCCCACTGATTCATCAATGTGCTCAAAGTTATCTGAGACTACATATTGAAATTCATGTTGAATGTGTCAAAGCAGAGACTCACATCACTAGTCTACACACACCGGCATCCTCTGTGTGTTTCTAGTTCTCTCCTTTGTTTGGTCTCTCAGAGACGTACAGCAGTCCCCATTCCTCTTTTGTTTTTCTCAGTTTGCACTTTGCAGGCTGGAGATGGGGAATAGATCAAAAGCAGAATGGATGAGCTGTTTTGCAAGATCCCCCAGTCTTAACGGATTTCAAGGCTGGGTGAGACTGTGCATGTATTGCTTGGCTAGGGGTGTGTGCGTGTGCGACCATGTGTATGTGTGCAATATGAATGTACATGCAAATTTATGTGTATGTGCCTGAGTGCCTGTCTCTGTTTCTATCAGTCTGCGAAGAGCACCCTTGAATTCCTACCAAGACTTTCAATAAAATGTAGCTACAGAACGACCACAGATGCATTGTAACCCTATAGATATTGTTTCATTTGTTCTCTCTTCTAGGTACAGACAGGTACATGTTCACACTCTGTCCTCCCAGCAGTCTTTTTGGATTCCTTTAAGGATTCCCATTTGACACCAAATTCACTGTGATCATTCGGTTTTTTATTATTACTATTTATAACTTAAAATGGGTCAACAAAACACTTCCATTTGAGCTACCACACACACTGTTCATTATACACATTAGCTTACCTCAAACTTATCCAAGGGAGGGAAGTAACAACAAAATAACACACGTATAGACAGAATTTATAAATATAAAATATAATAAGGCAATATTTCAACACTTTATATTCTTGCTTCATGCTTGAACAATTTAGTGGCTTCCATCTACACAGGGATTAATATTTTTTGATGTTGTCACATCAGCATGTCAGCCAATCATGACCCCTAATATTTTAGCGATTCATATCGGTCATCTTCATACTGCACGTTCGGCAGAGTGAAGAGCTGGAGTATTGTCGGATTGGTTGGAGGCAATGAGCGCGTTGATATTGGAACACACCTCTTAAAGTCTAGCTGTGTCCCCAGTGTTAAGAGTTTCAACTTAAGTGATAGCAAGAGATGAAGACATTTGTACAATGAGCAGTGTCGTGATGCACAGGCTGAGCAGGGACTGTGGCTACGAGGGCATCCATTGTTTCCTGTCTGCTCTACAGTGGGTGCAGCGGTGCTTTGAAGCTCTGCTCCGACAACCTTCTCTTCAACCCAGAGCTTGTGTCTCATTACAGCGATTGAATGAGCAATGCCATTATCGACTGTAATGCCAAGTAATGAGTGTGCTGACTGGCTTTGGAATGAATTACCGGGTCTAAAATAACCACGTATTTGTGTGCGTTCAGATGTAAGAAGCACAGTTGAGAGTGCTACGTGTTAAGTGTGACCAGGTCAACTTCTTCCACGCTCGTTTTTCTCCAGAGGCTTCTTGAACCAGCAGGAACCATCATTAATGCAAGATTAATGCAAGATCAAGATTAATGCAAGATCAAGATTAATGCAAGATTACCACAAGTCTGCTCCTTTTCTTCAATCAGCCCTTGAGTCACCACTGCGTGCTTTGCTCAGTTCTCTCTTTACTGTATGGCAGTGCCAACCACCTACACCACCACCTGTGTCTGTCTAGCCCCTGAAGTTTGCCTACGGCACCACCCTGATTAGTCGCATTCCTGTTGATGATGAGTCATACCCGAGAGAGCTTCTGTAAAAAGATTGCCCATTTTTCCTACTCACTATTCCATACAGAAAACAGTTGCACACAAACGCACACTAACGCAATGCCTTTTCTTGTCATTTCAACAATGTGGTCATTGTGTGGCAGAGTGGGTGAGCTCTAAATATAACTGTCCTCCGTTTTGTTTTAACCGGATGCGATAGCTGCTGATTCAACCGGTGGTAATGTCTGCCGACGGGTAGAAACTGCATCTACTTCAGCATATTTTCATCAAGCTGAGATAGCATAATGTTGTTATAAGAGCAATAAAAGTCCATCCTCAGAGGCCCATGAGGATATTATGCTCCTGCAACACACACGGCAACAAACAGGAATGCACAGACAGCACTCACACACGTTTCCTCGCCTCGACTCAGACTCATTTGCTCCGCCGTGACACCTGAATGCTTTAGCCTCGGTGTAAATGGGCTGTATGACATTATGCTTGATAATGGTAGCTAGTGCTTCTCTCATAAATGATGGATGCGTCTGTCAGCGCGCAGCCTCGCCACACTTCATTGGATACGCCATTTTTATGACAGGAAAATCAGCCAATCCTGACGCTTCAGTGAGAATCCACCCTAATCTTTTCCAGGTTCCAGGTTGCAGAATGAACCCTGGGTAATCCCTCACAGGGTGCGTCGTTCCACTTGTTGTCACTTTCTCTCTCTCTCTCTCTCTTTCCTTGCTCTCTCACGCTTTCTCTTTATTTTGCACTTGCATAAACTCTCTCTCTGTGTGTCTCTGTGTGTGTTTCTGTCTCTCAGCCACTGTCTCTTTCTCTCTCTTGTTCTTTCCACCTTATGTTCTGGCTCCCTAGCTAGCTGCTCCTCATACTTTCTCATTGATTTTCTTTCCATTGCAAGCCTCACCGCACCTATTCAGTAAGTGATTGACATTCCCCTGCATCTTACTATTTCTCTCTCCGTCTTTTCCTTTTACTTCTCTCCTATTCCCCTCTCTCTTATTATATCCTATTCTTCCTCCTGCCTCCCTGGTTCTCAGGAAAATATATAGTGCACAGTACTCGTCAACAGTCGGAACTTTGTTGTGATTTCTTTCCTAGATTCACTGGTTGTACTGCACAGTAGTTATTTATTGATATTGCAGTGTAAATACCACATTACAGTAATGACACTGCAAATGAGAAACATCAAGTTACAGCTATTTGTATTGTTGTACACAAACACAGTCTGGTATATGGCGATATGCAGCTTCCTCTCTCTATGATAAAAGCTTATGAGTCTAATAGATTCTTGGGTTGTGCTGCGTGTATAATGAGGTTTTATACAATGGTTCAGTGGTGTTGCTTCACCAGGATTAATGTGATGGTTAGGGTTCCCTTCCTTTTACAGTTTGCACAACCTACAGTCCAAAGGAAATGGCATGTAAGATTACTGATGCTATTTCCTGGCCATCAGATTAATGGCAATTGTGTTGCGCTCTGATTAATATTTAATCAATTTAATTAGCTGTGTATTGGTGTCCCTCCAACTTTTAGACACTTTGTTGTCATATTTTAATCCTATCTGTGCTATATAATGAGTAGCTTCCCATTTGTACTGCACAAATCAATAACAAAAAGTGTTATTTATTGAATTACGTCTTTGAAAGAATAATTACAGCATTAAAGGTTTTCAGTCCATTTGATGAATGTCAAGGTGTTTTTGCTCCCGAGCGAGCATTCCTGCTTACAATAGCTGGTGTATACATCTTCTTTCCTGTTGGTCGAAGTGACTCACAGACAGTACAGTTCAATTTTCTCTCATAAAGCTCATAGAAAGTTGACAGCGGGGCCACCAAAGGGCCACTTCCTCCCCCGCCAGCATATGCTTCTTCTCCCTTCCTGCTCACAGCTCCCTCTCTGCACCTCCTGTTCCTAGGCAGGAGTCATGGAGCCACCCCATCCCATTATCCTCTCAGACACCCCCATGCTCAGACCTTCGGTGACACCTGCTGAGCCCAGCCAAGCCACAGCCTGCCGCCTCCCACCACCTCCACAGGCTCTGACAACTGATTGTGTAGGCTGATTGCTGGACACCATATTTCACAGGTCCCTTTTTTGGTCGTAGTGAAGTATGTTCACATTTTCTCCCGCTCTGTTTCTTGAGGCCATCAGAAGCAGAGTGTAGAGTGCATTGTGCAGGGAGATTGGGGAGCGCTAGTCTATTCGTGTGAGCAAGGTGCTATTTCTCCCAACAAGTACAACAGAGGAAATGGAAGGAAAGATCTTTTTGATCATATACTCTCAAAGGATTATTTGATTCTGGGAGCTCTCGCTTTCTTTTTTTTATTTTTTTTTAATATCTCACATCAGAATTTATCATCGGTGTTGTTTCCAAATGTAGGCACTGATCAACATGAGTGGGTTGAAATCTCTTGAGGATTTCGGCAATTTAGCCTTGAAACACACTATGACCAAGCTTGGCGAGCTTGTTTACTTTTTTTTTTTAAATCAGACTTCAATCACTGATCCTCTAACAGTTCATCCTCTCCGATCTGACTCCAACTAGCGAGAGTATTCCCAAAGGTTTTCTAGCATGTAATCAGAGAACTCCAGTGACATTGATTGAATCACACCAACATTGTATCGAGGCCAAATTAGATGCCATATTTTCTCATTTTGTTCCTCCTACATATAATATTCATAATGGAGGGAGGAGAGGATAGTGCAGTCGTCCATTAACCCCAGGGTTGGTGGTTTGATCCCAGCTCCCGTTGTCCGCATTTCGAAGTGTCCCTAATTCTGAACCCTGAGTTGCCCCCGGTGGAGGCCAGCATGGCAACTGTGTCCCCATCGGTGTATGAATGTGCTTCCCCTGTCTGTTTGTCTGCGATTGACTGGCGACCAGTCCAGGGTGTTTCCCTGCCTCTCGCCCAATGTTAGCTGGGATTGGCTCCAGCCTCCCTCCCCCCCCCCCGCGACCCTTCGGGATATGGGGAATGAATGAAGGGAGGTTGATTATTATGATATGGGATATTATTTCTCTACAGTCTGGTAATGTTTACACAATGAGGTAGATTACAGAGTTTGAATGTAAATGACTGAAAAAGTTTTGAATTATTATTTAATTCTCAAATGAGCCTCACAGGTGGATATAAGAATATGTAATGAAATTGCTGCCTTTTTTCCAATTAGTTTCAATAACGATAAGCCACACTGCAATCTTAGTAGGAACACAGCGGGCAGGAAGACCTCATAAATTCTTAAAATACTTCTCATATATTAAATCTGAACAGGAGATAAGTCACGTCAATGAGCTTATCTTCTGTGCCAACATGTTCAGCCACGGCTCCGTTTATTATTGACACCAAAAGTGTGTGTTTCTGCAGCAGCCACATAAATGAAATGATAGCTTGTGAAGCTACCATGATAAGGAAAGGAAAATTGTTTTGCTGATAGTTCTGCCTGCATTGTGTCACCGGCGTCACACAACTCTTACCATATAATCACCAGCTGAAAGATGTGTAGCAATTGTAAATGTGAAGAATAAAGATGTCATACAGCACACTGCGGCACAGGTAGAAAGTAAATTAGTAGTCAGTGGAAAAGTCAAAGCTCTGTTGTTATGTCAAAACTAAGAAAAAACACTATTTTACATTTTATCCAGGACTTAAACAGATTTTAATAAGCTCCAGGGTTGCAGAATTTCCCCAACTATTAGGGGAGCCATGTAAATCCTTCAAGGTCTGAGCAAAAAAATCAGAGATGTTTTCCTGTCAATGCCATTATGGTAAAATGGAGGTGAGTAAGGGGAATGTGTACCTGAAGGCAGCAAGAGGCAAAATAGATTCACAAAATGCTCATATTTGCAGAGACTGTCATCATGGAGTTGGGGATTGACAAACTTGGGTCGAGCAAATAAATGAATGAAACAGGGAGATGTCAGAGACAGATTGAAAGGAGACGGGAGGAAAGACACCATGTGAGGTGGAGGTGTGAATCCCCACTCGAGCTGTAATGAAAATGAGAATGTGGCTCTGCGCCACAGGATTTGCCAGTAATTGATTTAATGAATGCATTCTGTTGCCTCTGATTGAACACATGCCCTGCGTTCACTCCTCAAGGAGCCACACACATGTTGTCTTTCCTGCTGAAATCTCGCTAAGTTTAGCTACCGTCTCGTCTCACAACGTGGTGATCCGTCTACTTCTTCCTCTCTGTCCTGTCTTTTATGAAGGGCATTCTCCTTTAGAGAAGAGGGAGACAAATACACACAGATTGGTTTTATTGGCCTTTTCCAGCTGATAGACTGAGTGACTGATCTTTGAGTGTGTGTGTGTGTGTGCTCTCTTTGCAGATTGGCCTGTGGCACTCTGAAGATGGACTGTCCATGGAGAGAAAGCTTCCATCAATCAATGTGACAGACACCCTCTTCAACACTACTCTTACCATCACGACAATATTAGTAAGTACTACTGTATGCACACCGACTCACAGTCCGTGTCATTTTATTAGCTCGACTGCAGGGCTGATCTACATGTGGCTGACATTCTGTGGTTGACAGACAATTACCATATCAAAAGCCCATTTTGTATTTTCAGATCCAAACTCAATCCTCTTGGGATCAGACGAACTGATGCTGCATGATTGTTTAGCCCTGAGTACTGCAGATGAATCTACATCACAGGCGCTAATAATTCAGCATGTCAGCCATTCTCAGCCTCTGTTGTAAATATAGATCCTGTGAGTTCCCGCTACCTCACTATGCTACTTGTTACAAGGGATGCAGTTTTTAAGCAATTTCCTTAATCACCTGCCATCTTAATGAACAATAATCTATCAGTCGTCAAAGGCTTATGAAATGTCTCTCCAAGAGTTTCGTTCCTTTTGCATGTTATTTGTGGTCTTGACCCTTTGGATTGTAAATACAGTGTCGAGATAACATGGTGAACACTTGCGCAAGGTCTATCTAGCTTTATGACGTTGTACACACCAAAAAAGATGGTGGTAGTTGTTTAAAGAATCAAAGAGACCTTGAGAGAGAAATTTGGATGCTGCGTGTTGTCACACCTTACGGACACCTAGCTAATCGCTGCAAGAACTGGGTGTGCTTGTCGTATTGTCATTTCCAGAAAACTTATTGTATGCCATTCCTCCAAATTTCAGCTTTGGAAAAGGGTGCGGGGGGTTGCCTCAGATGCTCTTTGATAATCTGGCTTGAAGCATATTGACCCTCATAAGGCTACAGATATGTAGACTACAAGTAGAACTCCTGGTTATTATTTATTACTTTATAAACCTGGTCAGTGGTGAGTCATGAGCTCTTCACTGTAACTCCTTCTAAGCAAAGCCTGTATAGAAATTCAGCACAAGTCCAACCGCTGAAACACATATTGAACTAATGTCTAAGTGACACACAAGTGTTGCTGCAAATCTGCATAGTTTATATATTCTTGACTAATTCTGATTCTTAACAGTAATTAATTGCTCATCAATGAATCACCTTCCTGTTTTAACGAGTAGAGCAGATGTGTTAAGAATTTCCGAACCTTGACAAAAGAATGCTGATGATTGATAAGCTCACCGTAGCTTTAATATGGCTTCTGTATGTGACAAATGGACTTGTGTTGGAACTGCATAAAACCATTGAGATTTTCAGTCTGCTGCATGTGCTTCATGCCTAGATACACACACAAACACATAGACACACAAACCTGCCGGTCGCCCAGCTCTTCCTCCTCGCCGATGAATCAGACGATAAGACACAAAGTAGCTTGTAAGCAGAGGCAATTGGCCCAATGTGTTTTTCTGAGTGGCTGGCTTATAAGTTGCTGAGCCGTGGGAATGAGGGAAGGACATATTGCCATATTTCGCCACTGAACAGCTCACTGGTCTCATTGAGACTGATTGGGATTCAGATGCAACGGTTGATTTCACACAGTAAGGGAAGGGTGCGCAGGGAGCATGAAGATGTGTGTGTGTTTGGGTTGAGGGGGAGTACAAATGAGACAATGTTTTCACTACAGAAAGAGGGTGTGAAGGAAAGAATTGGCCGAGCACAGAGCTTTGATTTCACTTTGGAGATATACAGTCCCTGGACCAAACTTCGGAAAGCCACCAAGGAGCAATTTTCAGTGCCTATCACAGCTCATTCATCATGGTGTGATTGCTGTGTCGCTGTTATCTCACTTGTGGGCGGCAGACGAGCCACAGCTGAAAGCCTCCGTAAGAATTCCTTACCTGTAGCACTGTCCTGGGAGACGGTGTGTGTTTGGCTGTGTGTGTTTGGGTGCGCTTTCACTAGCACTTACAGTATTAATGGATGCTCTTTTCCAAGCATTTGTGTGCGTATGTTCATTACACCCACACATGGCCATCACCTTCCCACTTCAATTTTAAAAACAGTTCTAGAAAAAAGAAAGAATAAAAAAAAAACAGTCACTGAATTGATTATCACTTTACTTCTGGGCCACAAGCCATGTGTTAGTAATCATTGATTGTGTTTGTTACAGGCGCTGTTTAGGTCTTAGTGAAATAATGTCTTTGTACCCTCAGTAGCAATTTTATCATCGAGATGAAATTCCCTTGGCTGTGTTGTTCTAAATCGTGTGTGGTATTGTGGTTTCTCTCTGTTCTGAAATGCAGTAGAAAGCCTAAACTGTTTTCATTTCTATATTTTCAGTATTTTCTGATTGCAGGTGATTTGCATCGCGATTACAGGTGGATTTTCAGAGCTACAAGTTGGAGCTAGTGGATTTTTCTCAATAAAAGACAACCTATTACTTTGTGATGAGACCTTCCTCTCAATTTCCAATCCCAAGGTTAAACAAGGAGCATCCATAATAATAACTAGACTTCTGTGCAAGTTTACCGGCATCCATGAAACTGATTCAGAACTAAAGATTTAAAGTGTGCACACTCGTTTACAAATGAATCATGAATCTAGTCCTGATCATGTGTGTCCTCCTTGTAAAAGCTGACCACCATCAGCCACCACCACTTCCCATTAAAAATACACATCCCACATCCACACACATTCAAATAACCCTCCCTAAATACACACACACACAGCCAAAGGCAGACAGGTCAACAATTTTGAACAACATTAAAGCTTTACAAATAATTTTAACATTTAACAGCACAGAGGGTATATAGTTCTAATAATACTCATCTGAGCACAAAGCCACCAATGTGTGTAGAGCATTTTTCAAACCCCCGCAACAGACACACACACACACAGTTGTCACACGTTTGAAATTTCGGTCTTTTTTCACTGGCTTCATGTAAATACATGGTGGTTATTATGCCAGCAGCTGATCGTTAAACAGGCTTGGACTCACGCTCAGTGCTCACAGAATTCAGGACTCCTTTTTATTCCTCATTTCTGAAAATTTACCTGTAGAGACTTCTCTCTTTGGTGCCAGCTTGCTGCCATTGTTAGGGAATTATACCCTGTCAATATTTAAACCAAAACGCCTTGTTAAGGCCTGAAACCTGCTTGAAGTCCCTCCCGTTTTCTGCCTTTTGTCAGCTACAGCACTCTCGGTCATTCCCTGATTCCCTGCAGACTACTCTTGTGTCACTGAGTGCTCTCATATCCACTCACACACCGTACATATTGGTAATAACTAAACAGCGCGCATAGTGCCAACTGATAAAGCAGACAGAGAGGCAGATTTGTTGGCACGCGGGCTCAGTGGCACTGAGGCATGTGCACATGGATTTGCACACACAGACAAAGATCTGTCCTCATTTCTTGAGGTTTGTGTGTCCATGATATCTCTCTCTATTTTCATCTTATTTGTATTTTCCGCCATTTATTTACTGTCAAGCACAAAACAGTTTGCTGACATTTGCTTTATAAAAGGTTAACATGGCCTGGTCCTTTTGCTAATGCCCTAGTATATTTCAGAGTATTGTCTTCTTCAAACAGGACTTCAGGCTTGCTGGGCTCTGAAGAGCAAGGTTTTAGGGATAAGAAAGCAGTTGGGGAAAGCGACGAGGGTTGTATGAAGACATCGTGAACACCCTGAGGTTTTAAAAGGGAAAACTCCATCGTGGTGTGTGAAGTTGAATGTGAACACCCACCGGTGCACACACACACACACACACCTGGCACTTTGTGTGTGTGTGTGTGTGTGTGTGTGAAAGTGTACTTACTTTGGCATATGTAAGAGTGTGCTTCTTCCTCCAAAGTTATCAATCCGTAACCAGACTCCTCATGGCCTGGGAATATGAGGTTGCTTTAAAAGTCTGCATTTCTTTATAGCTTTAAACTCATAGCTTTATTGCTGTTTTGCTGTGGTGTGCAAAAGGAAGTAGATGGAATTTCCTTTTGATTTTGCCTGCATAGAAGACAGCACTTTCATAACCCTGCATAAACTTTTCACACCTTTTATAGTTATTTTTATATGATTTTGTTCTCAACTTCACAGAGGCTTCTAGGGGAAGTGATTCTTTAGTGATTTCTCAGTTAGTGTTTGGTGGAAGTTTTTGGATGAGTATGAACTGCAGCAGATATATCAACTTTTAATAGCAGTTGTGTTTCCATTTCTGCAACTCCGCACAGATCTGGTTAATAGACAGCTTTGACCGGACATTTTTATAGAGCCACTGGAGCTCAGAGAAAGAGAGACCAATTGAAACCAAGGAGAAATGACAAAGAAAACAGCAGAGGAGTAAAAGGGGGAAAAACAAATTGGCTTGACAGCAGCCAGACAGTCCCTGTGTTATTGATTGCTGTTGTATTTTTACTGTTGTGATTGATGGATGTTTGCTAGGTCTGATTTTATTAGTCTGTACTTAACCAGGTCAACATAGAGGGATGGTGGGAGGGAAGACATGATTAAGGCAATATTATCTAGCCTTACTCCTTGAGGTCATGCTTCCTAATGACAGAGGCCATTTGTTATAAATGTAAAATAGTTTAACCATTCACACACATAAATCAAGAAGCTGGAAAGTGAATTATGTTTTTTGCTTAATTAAGTGTTGTGGTAGGACACAAACATGCCTTCAGCACATTACTGGTCCTCTGTTCTGTTGGTGTGAAGTGACTGCAGCAGGTTTGTGTGTTTCTTCATTTCTTCCCTGTCCCCCAGTCCGCCTTGTGTGATGTCCAAAATGTCTATGAAAACCTGTGTAATAATGTTGCGGAAATTGGAAGGAGAGCGCAGCGTCTGAGTCGGTCTGGCTTGACTGCAAGTTGGTGCTTGAAAAGCTTCAGCAGTCTGTGAGCTGTGAAATGAGCATTTACATGTATACTATGCATATGTGTCACGTTAGGTCAGTGAGGTGAGTGAATGAACAGATTTAATTCTATAGTTATACAGTCACTATACAGTCAAAACTTGACTGACTCTTGGCCAAGGAAGACTTTTCTTTTTTCTTCTACCCTTTAAAGGGTGAGGCTGATTATAGGCTATTGTTTTGTTATTGTCAATTTATCCTATGAAAATACTAAAACCTTAAGTCCGTCTCTCAGAATTTTCTGCTCGTAGTACCTACAGCATGATAAAACTTTTTTATCTATTATTTAGTCGCTCACACTTAGTTACTGTTAGGGAGAAACCATGTTGGTCTTTTTTAACACTGAAAAAGAGAATAGCGATTTAAAGGATGTAAAATGTGTTTAAATGTGTTAACATTTAACATCTTCCTTTCCGAACCCTAACCAAAGTGCTGTACAGTGCTGTAAATATAGCACCTCCTTCACTCAAAGAAATGTTCTTTATGAACATAATAACTGGCACTAATTATGTTTTCCCAGCACATCCTAATTAGGAAAACAAATTAGTATTATATAAATGTAATGTCTAGGAGACAGGGTTGGGATTTGGTGCGCTAGTGAGTATTTACATCATCAGGACGCTGTATGTGCCATCAACACAAAATAAACGACAGTGGCCATGTTCAGTGTGAAAGGGGAGCATATCACCCAGTATACTGTGTGGCTAATTGATGGGTTTTTAATATTTTTGCACAGCAATAGAGTTCTATGGCACAGAGGAATAAGCTATATCAGGCTTTGGCTACACAGTTTTCTTATCATTGGATTTGTTGACAATATTTTAACATACACATGTGCAGCTCGCCTACTCTCACATTACTGTATCTTATAATCCAGTCTTCGTCAGCTACCTCTCTCTGTAAGACAGTGCAGGTTACTGTTGCTGTACAGCATGTCTGTCTAATCGAACTGTGAGCCTGGTTAGATAAACTGAATCCATGTGTAGTTTGTGCAGAGCGACGCAGACAGGGAGAGTCGATCAGTAGTCATTTTATTCTCATTCTTATCACAGCAGAACACGAGACTGTGGGTTCTACTGTCCAGTTATGCAGTGAGAAAGAGGCAAATCCGGTGTCAGAGTGATCTGAAGTCCCCCCCCCCGTACTGTATGCAGCTACAGGTGGAAGCAAGTGGTTGCTATGACAACAGGGCAAGACACAGTAACAGTTGAGCCACCTCATGTGCTCCAAATTCTCAAATGCTCCCAATTTCAGTAACTATTTTTGCAGCTTTCACCGCAAGGCAAATCAAACACCCGTCCAGCTACCACACAAAGATGCATTTCCAGCTGTGGCGATGACAAAATAATTTCAATTTTTATCCTGTTCTGAAATACAGCACCACAATTATGCTTTACCCTACTGAAAGCTGTCACAGTGGCTTTGAATGGCTTTATGCACATGACTCTGTGGTGAAACACACAACTCTGAAGGCATTTATGTTAACTCAAGCTTGTCAGCTGGTATATTTTATGCACAAGTACACAAACTTGAGTTGTTAAAAAAACCCACACAACGAAACTTCTATCCGCAACGGTAAAGAAAACAGAACTTTATATTTCCTTTGTTTTATTTATTTCTGTAAAACAGAGTGTCAGCACGAGGAAATGCTTGGACTTCATCATTGTTATCTCATGTCGTGTTGCCAAAAGAAGTTAGTTTTAGCTGGATTCACAAGTTGAATGCAGGGGCAGAGCAACAGCAAAGTGGTGCATAACGCTGTCTTTTTGTATGATGTAGTGGAGTCTGAGCACACCAGTCTTTATTATTTGAAAAATACCACAATAAGGGTGGCTCCAAAATACATCACTATGGGGATCTTTAAATCTTCCTACAACATCAACTAAATGACAAAACAAGACATAAATAAACAGACAGCCGAACAGAGGGTTGGTTCTCTGAAAGACAGGTTGTAAATAGGTGTGTGTGTGAGAGATGAGAACTGCTTTTTGTTTCTTATCCACTTTTTGCAGGATATAACAGATTAGCGCGCGCCTGTTTGCACCTGATTGTTGTTGTTTCTGGCAATGCTTCAAATCCACAAATCTCCGTTTTCATTGAAGGGGCGTAAACCTGATATGAACTATGACCTCCAAAGGACATATGGGCTGATTCTACCATTCATTTTGGCTGTAAAATATTTTACTTAGGTTCTGTAAAGCAATCACATTAAACATTAAAGAGTCACTCCAGCAATTTACTAGTACACTTGCATTAAGTTGTCAGGACTTTCAAGAGATAGATTTTTTAAATAATTGTTAAAATTCATGCAACTGATTCTAAGATTCCTGACTTTTAGTTTCAAGTATAAATCAAGCACCTCAAAACACAGAATCTTACATTTTACATAATGCAACTCAATAGCACATGTTGATTGACCCTTCCTGTCTGGTAAATGTCCACGTCTTTCGAACTCTAACACTTCCAGTTTGCTACGCAAGCTTTCTGCAAAAAAGAGAGGTTAGAAATAGTTATTTTTCAGACTTTGGAAGTTCCCTCCACAGCCACATAAGACTTTGTTTTATTTATAAGCAAACTGAATTGATGTGTAAAATCAGTGTAGTACGCTTTTAAAATGCAGTACAAAGTACAGTATTGATCCAGTATAAATTGTGTTTCCTGTGACTGTGCAAAGTCAGTAGATTGTCTGTGCTCTGTCTTGCTTTGTTACACACAGTCATTCGGAGATGTACAGTCTACAATGCAATCCGTGTGTGTTTTTCAGGAAAATCCATATGTGATGCTGCGGCCGAACCACCAAGAACTGGAGGGAAATGACCGCTACGAAGGCTTCTGTGTGGACATGCTGAAGGAGCTGGCACATATTCTCAAGTTCAAGTATCGCATCCGTCTGGTGGGGGACAAACTTTACGGTGTTGCTGGAGCCAATGGTACATGGACCGGCATGGTCGGGGAGCTCATCTCAAGGGTATGTAGATATAAACATGCACAGACTGAGGTGTAGCCTGCAAACAAGCCCAACAACCCTACATTATCATATTTATCACATCGAATTTACATTGTAAGCACACAAATGTCCAAAGCATTTCCTAGAGGCTCTCACGTGCACATTAAAGTGTATCGCTCAGCTCTCATACAGTTCACAGCTAGCAGCTTTCCTTCATGTCATACACTTTTTTTTTTGTCATTCGGCAGTTGGCCTTTTCAGCTTAAGCATTGTATTTCCCAAAACAGTCACGGCTTGTTGGTGGCTTGTTCCCTGTCAGCTTCTTTCCGTAAGCCTTCTGAACTGACCTTAACAGACTTTCCTCCTGAATCAGTCTTATGTTGTTGCTGTTAAATCTCTAAGTGAGGTCTTACACTCTTCCAGCCACACTGTGTGTAGCGGTTAACAGGCGGATATGCTTATATAAGGGAGCTGAGGGGAGAAGACAGGGAGGAAAAGAAGTGAAACAGCCATAAAAAAACAAATTAGGAGGAAGGCTGGGGTGAGGCATGAGGCAGAGAAAAATACAAATGAAGTAGAGAGGGACTGAGTCAATCTGGAGAGGTGATCTGTCTTAATTCTGTAGGCTAATGGAGGGCAAAGCCATTAAGCATGTAAAGCAAGGAGTGCCTGCTCTTGTTCTTGTCACAGCCTGCCACTATCCTCGTCCCTTGTAAATTGCCTGTGGAAGGCTGACCTTCAAGGCTGGCCATGGCTGAAGTTAACATGCGTCTATGACAGCAGCTTGAGTTGTGGAGTGGCGTGGTCGGACAAAAAGTCGAGACGTGCTTGAGAGGGGTTTTGTCATGGGATGGGGGACATCTGGAGGGATGCGCCACAGTGGACAGAAAGGCTTGAGCTTGTTTGGTTAAATGCTTAGAAGGGAACGGTAACGATGGCAGAGTAAAAATAATGTGAAGGAAAACAAAGAAACGGCCTTGGTTGCAAATTTAATGGAAAAGGATGTGAAATATACACTTGGTAGCAGCAAAGGAGGACAGCCCGAGGTTATTCTGGACAACAGATACCTGTACCTTTCAGGCGTAACAATATTTCACTGTGAGGGTGATTAGTTTGACAGGTGTCAGACAGCATGAGCTAACATGGAGACATGCCAGGAGGAATCAAGACTAACGTCTAAGTACAGTATGTCCTGGTTCCTTAATCCGCTTTGCTGCCGTTAGAGAACAGAGACATACAGCATCTCCAACTACTAAACTCTCTGAAGTCAAATGCTACATCCTAGAGGGTAATGTTTAATTCATCTCTCACAGTCGCAAGTTTTATTTTGTCCTTTTTTACAGGGTAAAATCATGATATGATTGAATGCAAGTGGAAACAGGTATGATGCAATATTGAACAGCCACCATTACATTGTGTTTTTTTCCCAGTTGTACTAGAAGGCATAATAGCAGGCAGGCAGAGGAATCCAGTAATCACTATTAATATTCTATTGTCACATTAATATTTCAGAGGCTGTTACGATGTACTTGTGTGTTCAAGTTTGAAAGGATGAGTGACTTGTGGAAATTGTCTGCATAGTTGTTCCCTGCGTGGGGCTTCCTTCCGGCAGTGGGAGCAGACTGTCAAATGACAAAAAGACGAGGAGGATGATGGAGGGTCAAAGCCTGCGGGCTGCAGATGGGGCAGCAGGAGACTTGAGGCTTCAGTGTGGAGTGTAGGCTGGGGCAAGGTTAAAGAAGTGGAAATGTTACGTGTAATGCACTAATTGAAGCACAGACGCAGCATAATTGGGGCTTTTAGTTGAAGCTCTGAATGTATTCTGGTAGCTGGTTTCTGGTATTTTAAACCTGTTCTAAAGGTTAGAATGATTATGGAAGAAAATCACGTCCAAATGGATGTAGCAACCAACACCCATTCATGTAAGTCACATGTCCCTCTCTCTGTCTCGCTTTCCTCACTGTTGTGGATTTTGAGAGGCGTCTGCAGTGCTGCTGCAGAAATCCTTCCTCCTCACTCACATCCTCCTATTCCTCTGCCTTCTCACCAATCCTCTTAGTTTTCCTGCAGCGGACAAAGAGCAATGCGTTGCTGCTTTCACTCTTTGCTCCTCAGGGAGATGAAAAATCCCTTGCAGTTGCATTTTGCTGGCCTGTATTATGAGTAGAGAGCCATCCAGCTTTCAGCATGCATTGACCATTTCTACGTGTGTGTGTGTGTGTGTTTCATCAGCCGCTGCTTTGTCAAGTGATTTGTCTTGACAGTGTTCCCGTCGCCGGCCACAATGGTTATCCTGAGCTCTCTTGTGCCCTACACACACACACACACAAACACACACACACACACACACACACACACGCACTGCAAATGCTGGATTATCCTTACCACAGACAGCGCTATTGGCATACAAGGAGGCTATGGGACACTAAAGGGCATTATTAGGGAATTTGTATCTAGTAGCCCACTTATATTACCCTCATCTTCTTAAATTATTGGTTATGTCATGAAAGCATGTTACGTCGTCACGGCTACGTTCAGTATGTCTTTGGCTGTGTGCCTCTTGTTGTAGATTTTTTCCTCTGTCCACTATTTACTGATCTGTTCAATAAGGATGTGAGATTATTACAAGTATTGTCGGTTTATTGAAGCTTCAAGGTACAGACCAACAGAGAGTCA